>JBBDGP010003574.1:0-105351 GCA_037952835.1 Lithobates septentrionalis
GATATAGAAGACGGTATAGGATGGATATAGAAGACGGTATATAGAACGGATATAGAAGACGGTATAAAGGACGGATATAGAAGACGGTATATAGGATGGTTTATAGGATGGATATAGAGGACGGTATATAGGATGGTGTATAGGATGGATATAGAAGACGGTATATAGGATGGATATAGAAGACGGTATATAGGACGGATATAGAAGACGGTATATAGGACGGATATAGAAGACGGTATAGAAGACGGATATAAAAGACAGTATATAGAACAGTTATAGAAGACGGTATATAGGACGGATATAGAAGACGGTATATAGAACAGATATAGAAGACGGTATATAGGACAGATATAGAAGACGGTATATAGGATGGTGTATAGGATGGATATAGAGGACGGTATATAGGATGGTGTATAGGATGGATATAGAAGACAGTATAGGATGGATATAGAAGACGGTATATAGAACGGATATAGAAGACGGTATAAAGGACGGATATAGAAGACGGTATATAGGATGGTGTATAGGATGGATATAGAGGACGGTATATAGGATGTTGTATAGGATGGATATAGAAGACGGTATATAGGATGGTGTATAGGATGGATATAGAAGACGGTATAGGATGGATATAGAAGACGGTATATAGAACGGATATAGAAGACGGTATAAAGGACGGATATAGAAGACGGTATATAGGATGGTTTATAGGATGGATATAGAGGACGGTATATAGGATGGTGTATAGGATGGATATAGAAGACGGTATATAGGATGGATATAGAAGACGGTATATAGGACGGATATAGAAGACGGTATATAGGACGGATATGGAAGACGGTATAGAAGACGGATATAAAAGACAGTATATAGAACAGTTATAGAAGACGGTATATAGGACGGATATAGAAGACGGTATATAGGACGGATATAGAAGACGGTATATAGAACAGATATAGAAGACGGTATATAGGACAGATATAGAAGACGGTATATAGGATGGTGTATAGGATGGATATAGAGGACGGTATATAGGATGGATATAGAAGACAGTATATAGGATGGATATAGAAGACGGTATATAGTACGGATATAGAAGACGGTATATAGTACAGATATAGAAGACGGTATATAGGACGGATATAGAAGACAGTATATAGGATGGATATAGAAGACGGTATATAGGATGGATATAGAAGATGGTATATAGGATGAATATAGAAGACGGTATATAGGATGGTGTATAGGATGGATATAGAAGACGGTATATTGGATGGATATAAAAGACGGTATATAGGATGGATATGGAAGACGGTATATAGGACGGTGTATAGGATGGATATAGAAAACGGTATATAGGACGGATATAGCAGACAGTATATAGGACGGTGTATATGATGGATATAGAAGATGGTATATAGGATGGATATAGAAGACAGTATATAGGACAAATATAGAAGACGGTATATAGGACGGTGTATAGGATGGATATAGAAGACGGTATATAGGATGAATATAGAAGACGGTATATAGGATGGTGTATAGGATGGATATAGAGGACGGTATATAGGATGGTGTATAGGATGGATATAGAAGACGGTATATATAGGATGGATATAGAAGACGGCATATAGGACGGATATAGAAGACGGTATATAGGACGGTGTATAGGATGGATATAGAAGACGGTATATAGGATGGATATAGAAGACGGTGTATAGGATGGATATAGAAGACGGTATATAGGATGGATAAAGAAGACGGTATATAGGACAAATATAGAAGACGGTATATAGGACGGTGTATAGGATGGATATAGAAGACAGTATATAGGATGGATATAGAAGACGGTATATAGGACGGTGTATAGGATGGATATAGAAGACAGTATATAGGATGGATATAGAAGACGGTATATAAGATGGTGTATAGGACGGATATAGAAGACGGATATAGAAGACGATATATAGAACAGATAAAGAAGACGGTATATAGGATGGATATAGAAGATGGTGTATAGGATGGATATAGAGGACGGTATATGGGATGGATATAGAAGACGGTATATAGGACGGATATAGCAGATGGTATATAGGACAGATATAGAAGACGGTATATAGGATGGATATAGAAGATGGTATATAGGATGGATATAGAAGACGGTATATAGGATGGATATAGAAGACGGTATATAGGATGGATATAGAAGATGGTATATAGGATGGATATAGAAGACGGTATATAGGATTGATATAGAAGACGGTATATAGGATTGATATAGAAGACGGTATATAGGATGGATATAGCAGATGGTATATAGGACAGATATAGAAGACGGTATATAGGACGGATATAGAAGACGGTATATAGGACGGATATAGAAGACGGTATATAGGATGGATATAGAAGACGGTATATAGGAAGGATATAGAAGACGGTATATAGGATTGATATAGAAGACGGTATATAGGATTGATATAGAAGACGGTATATAGGATTGATATAGAAGACGGTATATAGGATGGATATAGAAGATGGTATATAGGATGGATATAGAAGACGGTATATAGGATGGATATAGAAGATGGTATATAGGATGGATATAGAAGACGGTATATAGGATGGATATAGAAGACGGTATATAGGATTGATATAGAAGACGGTATATAGGATTGATATAGAAGACGGTATATAGGATGGATATAGCAGATGGTATATAGGACGGATATAGAAGACGGTATATAGGATGGATATAGAAGATGGTATATAGGATGGATATAGAAGACGGTATATAGGATGGATATAGAAGACGGTATATAGGATTGATATAGAAGACGGTATATAGGATTGATATAGGAGACGGTATATAGGATGGATATAGAAGACGGTATATAGGATGGATATAGAAGACGGTATATAGGATGGATATAGAAGACGGTATATAGGATGGATATAGAAGGCGGTATATAGGATTGATATAGAAGACGGTATATAGGATGGATATAGAAGACGGTATATAGGATTGATATAGAAGACGGTATATAGGATTGATATAGAAGACGGTATATAGGATTGATATAGAAGACGGTATATAGGATGGATATAGAAGACGGTATATAGGATGGATATAGAAGACGGTATATAGGATGGATATAGAAGATGGTATATAGGATGGATATAGAAGACGGTATATAGGATGGATATAGAAGACGGTATATAGGATTGATATAGAAGACGGTATATAGGATTGATATAGAAGACGGTATATAGGATTGATATAGGAGACGGTATATAGGATGGATATAGAAGACGGTATATAGGATGGATATAGAAGACGGTATATAGGATGGATATAGAAGACGGTATATAGGATTGATATAGAAGACGGTATATAGGATTGATATAGAAGACGATATATAGGATGGATATAGAAGACGGTGTAATCGGCACATGGTGTGATTGGTGTGTCAGTGATCAGGAGATGACACACAGCTGACTCTTATCCAGGGCAAAGAACTTCATCATCATCACTGCCCCACATTCTCCAGGAACCGTCCCCGGACAGCTGTGTGCTCTACAGTTGGCTCTTTGTTTTGCTGCATGGACTTCCATGGGGGACACATATACAGGAACTATAAAGCTGGCTACACACTATACAATTTTTATACAATTTTCTTGTACAACTTTGCTTTAGATTTACCAAAACCATATAATATGAGGTCACACCTAAACACTTTCAATGTGTATTCAGTTTGGCCGGCTCCTGTACTACATAGTTGAAGGTAAATCCAAAGGAAATTGAACGGAAGACTGACAGTTAGGTATGATGGGAAGACTGACAGTTAGGTATGATGGGAAGACTGACAGTTACAGAGGTATGATGGGAAGACTGACAGTTACAGAGGTATGATGGGAAGACTGACAGTTACAGAGGTATGATGGGAAGACTGACAGTTACAGAGGTATGATGGCAAGACTGACAGTTACAGAGGCATGATGGGAAGACTGACAGTAACAGAGGTATGATGGGAAGACTGACAGTTACAGAGTTATGATGGGAAGACTGACAGTTACAGAGTTATGATGGCAAGACTGACAGTTACAGAGGTATGATGGGAAGACTGACAGTTACAGAGGCATGATGGGAAGACTGACAGTTACAGAGGCATGATGGGAAGACTGACAGTTACAGAGGCATGATGGGAAAACTGACAGTTAGGTATGATGGGAAGACTGACAGTTACAGAGGTATGATGGGAAGACTGACAGTTACAGAGTTATGATGGGAAGACTGACAGTTACAGAGGCATGATGGGAAGACTGACAGTTACAGAGGCATGATGGGACTTGTAGTTCCACAACAGCTTGAGGGCTGCAGTTTCTCACCCCTGCCCTAAACCTTGGGGCTTTTGTGGTGGCCAGGAGGCAGTAAATACAAGCAGCTAAGCTCTGGTTGTACCGCTATCCAGTATTCTAACATAACAGCCTATGAGCCTAACAGGGCTGTACACATAGCAGGGCCACAGTGCTTTGCGTCACGACTGCAGCAACTCAAACTCAGGCTGCGGAGTCTGACAGGCGGCACTCCCCATCAGACACACTCATTGAGATCAATGGGGCCGCACCACAACCACCAGCCAAGCGCTGGGCTCACAGTTGCAGCCAGGTCCCGCAATGTACAATTACTGTTCGTCAATTAAAAAAAAAAAAAAACAGCATCAGGAGAGGGCAGTAGTGAGAGTGTAATAGTGAGAGGGCAGTAGTGAGAGGGCAGTAGTGAGAGGGCAGTAGGGAGAGGGCAGTAGTGAGAGGGCAGTAGTGAGAGGGCAGTAGTGAGAGGGCAGCAGTGAGAGGGCAGCAGTGAGAGGGCAGCAGTGAGAGGGCAGCAGTGAGAGGGCAGCAGTGAGAGGGCAGTAGTGAGAGGGCAGTAGTGAGAGGGCAGTAGTGAGAGGGCAGTAGTGAGAGGGCAGTAGTGAGAGGGCAGTAGTGAGAGGGCAGTAGTGAGAGGGCAGTAGTGAGAGGATAGTAGTGAGAGGGCAGCAGTGAGAGGGCAGCAGTGAGAGGGCAGCAGTGAGAGGGCAGCAGTGAGAGGGCAGCAGTGAGAGGGTAGTAGTGAGAGGGTAGTAGTGAGAGGGCAGTAGTGAGAGGGCAGTAGTGAGAGGGCAGTAGTGAGAGGGCAGCAGTGAGAGGGCAGCAGTGAGAGGGCAGCAGTGAGAGGGCAGCAGTGAGAGGGCAGCAGTGAGAGGGCAGCAGTGAGAGGGCAGCAGTGAGAGGGCAGCAGTGAGAGGGCAGCAGTGAGAGGGCAGTAGTGAGAAGGCAGCAGTGAGAAGGCAGCAGTGAGAAGGCAGTAGTGAGAAGGCAGTAGTGAGAGGGTAATAGTGAGAGGGCAGTAGTGAGAGGGCAGTAGTGAGAGGGCAGCAGTGAGAAGGCAGTAGTGAAAAGGCAGTAGTGAGAGGGTAATAGTGAGAGGGCAGTAGTGAGAGGGCAGTAGTGAGAGGGCAGCAGTGAGAAGGCAGTAGTGAGAAGGCAGTAGTGAGAGGGTAATAGTGAGAGGGCAATAGTGAGAGGGCAGTAGTGAGAGGGCAGTAGTGAGAGGGCAGTAGTGAGAAGGCAGTAGTGAGAAGGCAGTAGTGAGAAGGCAGTAGTGAAAGGGCAGTAGTGAGAAGGCAGTAGTGAGAGGGCAGTAGTGCCTCCTGAACACCGACCACCAGCTGCTGCTGTATCCCCCTCTGAAAGCGTTCATCATGGATCACTTTTCAGAGGGCAGGAGGCATTACTGACTGCGTAAAAGAGCACTACGTGACACCTGTGTCTGGGAGAGGAAGGTGATCTGATCTCCCCCACGTAAGACAAAAATCTACTGTCAGGCTGACCATTCATTATACAATTTTCCTTTAGTTGTATATATGACCAGCTTAATACGATGAATGCAGTGCATTGTGGGAAATGTCAGCTTCTTGTTATAAACATGGTGGGTTACAATTAATACATTACGATTAATACACACTGAGTATCCCCCTTTTTTTCTTTTTTTTTTCTAGGAGAATCTGCAGCTATCTATGAGGATAAAACTCTTCTCTATATGATGACCAGATCTACAGAGGAGAAGAGCTCCGCATGCAGAACACCCAGAGGAAGGGTGAGCCATGAGGTGACTCCATATCCTCATCCTGATTGTTATACTTATGTAAGAACATTGTTACTTTGTTACAGGGCTTAGATGAAGAGAATAATGGAAAACACCCCCCCCCCCCCCTCTTCATCAGGGCTTAGATGGAGAGAATAATGGAAAACAACCCCCCCCCCCCCTTCTTCATCAGGGCTTAGATGAAGAGAATACTGGAAAACAAATAGCAAACACAGAGGATAAGGATAGTGCTGATTAGGGTCATGGGTCAGGTGTGCTCTGATGAAGGGAGAGTTTTCAGCCCCTGAAATGCGTTGACTTTTTCTTCTGACTTACTAGAGTCACACCAGATCTGTGGCCTTCATCCTTTCTTCAGGTGACACACATGAGACCGATGTGGATGTCAGAATAAGGGCCCCTGAGTTCCAAAAATGTCACTACTTTGAGATCTTTAGTTGCGCGGGGATATATAGTTTCAGTAGGGGGTCTATTGTTGCTGGAGGGGGGATCTATTGTTGTGGGTGGTTTATTGTTGCTAGGGGGGTCTATTGTTGCTAGGGGGGTCTATTGTTGCTGGGGAGGTCTATTGTTGCTGAGGGGGGGAAATTTATTATTACTGGGGGGATCTATTGTTGCTGGGGTGGTTTATTGTTGCTGAGGGGGGGAAATTTATTATTACTGGGGGGATCTATTGTTGCTGGGGTGGTCTATTGTTGCTGAGGGGAGGGGGGTGAATTTATTATTACTGGGGGGGATCTATTGTTGCTGGGGTGGTCTATTGTTGCTGAGGGGAGGGGGGTGAATTTATTATTACTGGGGGGGATCTATTGTTGCTGGGGTGGTCTATTGTTGCTGAGGGGAGGGGGGTGAATTTATTATTACTGGGGGGGGGGATCTATTGTTGCTGGGGTGGTCTATTGTTGCTGAGGGGAGGGGGTGAATTTATTATTACTGGGGGGATCTATTGTTGCTGGGGTGGTCTATTGTTGCTGAGGGGAGGGGGGTGAATTTATTATTACTGGGGGGATCTATTGTTGCTGGGGTGGTCTATTGTTGCTGAGGGGAGGGGGGTGAATTTATTATTACTGGGGGGATCTATTGTTGCTGGGGTGGTCTATTGTTGCTGAGGGGAGGGGGTGAATTTATTATTACTGGGGAGATCTATTGTTGCTGGGGTGGTCTATTGTTGCTGAGGGGAGGGGGGTGAATTTATTATTACTGGGGGGATCTATTGTTGCTGGGGTGGTCTATTGTTCATGGCTGCGGGGGATCTATTTTACTGCTTTTCTTGTTGTTATTATTAACAAATCCCATACATACTTTGTTCTGTATTTTTTAAAAAGGGGCGTTTCTGGGAGGTGGGTAGGGGGTGGAGCCAAGGGACGGTGCTCAGAGTTTGGTAGGAGGGAGAGACTAAGGGGGAGGATGGAAGTGCCTGCACCCTGTGTGTATCTGTCTTTGTGTATGTTCTGTATTTTTATGGACATTTAGCATTTCTATATTCATCTAAGTTGTAGCCCTGATGAAGGGTAAGGTGTTTGGCCCCGAAATGTGTCGGCAGTTTTATATGATCTTACTTTGCTCACAATAAAGTGATTGGGACTCCTTCATGGATTGGTCTGGCCCTCCTGTTCCTTTTTATGTTGTGGGTACTCATTGGAGGAAAGCCCAGTTTGCCAGCCTCACCACGGTCTGTGAGCTCATCGAACGACTATGCTTTTCGAATACTATAAATAAGTTTTGAAGTCCTAGCACCTCTTTTTGGAAAACTGTTATGCCATTCCCCTGGGAAACCCAAAAACCTGGAGGAGGACCTCAAGATTTTTGTATGACGGTTTTAATTGGGTCCCCTGTGTGTGTGTGGGGGGGGGGGGGGAGGGGGGAGCTGTGCACTGGGGATTTATCTTATTGCACATGGATGAACCTCTCATGTGTTGAATGGACCTTTTTCAGAGGGTTTCACTCTGCCTGTTCATTGGAGGAACACTCCTCATCCTCATCCTTTGGCCTGTTCATCGGAGGAAGACTCTTCATCATCCTGTGGCCTGTTCATCGGAGGAAGACTCCTCATCATCCTCTGGCCTGTTCATCGGAGTGAGACTCCTCATCATCCTCTGGCCTCTTCATCGGAGGAAGACTCCTCATCATCCTCTTGCCTGTTCATCGGAGGAAGACTCCTCATCATCCTCTGGCCTGTTCATCAGAGGAAGACTCCTCATCCTCCTCTGGCCTGTTCATCGGAGGAAGACTCCTCATCATCCTCTGGCCTGTTCATCGGAGGAAGACTCCTCATCATCCTCTGGCCTGTTCATCGGAGGAAGACTCCTCATCATCCTCTGGCCTGTTCATCGGAGGAAGACTGCTCATCATCTTCTGGCCTGTTCATTGGAGGAAGACTCCTCGTCCTCTGGCCTGTCCATGGGAGGAAGACTCCTCATCCTCTGGCCTGTCCATTGGAGGAAGACTCCTCGTCCTCTGGCCTGTCCATGGGAGGAAGACTCCTCGTCCTCTGGCCTGTCCATGGGAGGAAGACTCCTCGTCCTCTGGCCTGTCCATGGGAGGAAGACTCCTCGTCCTCTGGCCTGTCCATGGGAGGAAGACTCCTCGTCCTCTGGCCTGTCCATGGGAGGAAGACTCCTCGTCCTCTGGCCTGTCCATGGGAGGAAGACTCCTCGTCCTCTGGCCTGTCCATGGGAGGAAGACTCCTCGTCCTCTGGCCTGTCCATGGGAGGAAGACTCCTCGTCCTCTGGCCTGTCCATGGGAGGAAGACTCCTCGTCCTCTGGCCTGTCCATGGGAGGAAGACTCCTCGTCCTCTGGCCTGTCCATGGGAGGAAGACTCCTCGTCCTCTGGCCTGTCCATGGGAGGAAGACTCCTCGTCCTCTGGCCTGTCCATGGGAGGAAGACTCCTCGTCCTCTGGCCTGTCCATGGGAGGAAGACTCCTCGTCCTCTGGCCTGTCCATGGGAGGAAGACTCCTCGTCCTCTGGCCTGTCCATGGGAGGAAGACTCCTCGTCCTCTGGCCTGTCCATGGGAGGAAGACTCCTCGTCCTCTGGCCTGTCCATGGGAGGAAGACTCCTCGTCCTCTGGCCTGTCCATGGGAGGAAGACTCCTCGTCCTCTGGCCTGTCCATGGGAGGAAGACTCCTCGTCCTCTGGCCTGTCCATGGGAGGAAGACTCCTCGTCCTCTGGCCTGTCCATGGGAGGAAGACTCCTCGTCCTCTGGCCTGTCCATGGGAGGAAGACTCCTCGTCCTCTGGCCTGTCCATGGGAGGAAGACTCCTCGTCCTCTGGCCTGTCCATGGGAGGAAGACTCCTCGTCCTCTGGCCTGTCCATGGGAGGAAGACTCCTCGTCCTCTGGCCTGTTCATTGGAGGAAGACTCCTCGTCCTCTGGCCTGTTCATTGGAGGAAGACTCCTCGTCCTCTGGCCTGTCCATGGGAGGAAGACTCCTCGTCCTCTGGCCTGTTCTTTGGAGGAAGACTCCTCGTCCTCTGGCCTGTCCATGGGAGGAAGACTCCTCGTCCTCTGGCCTGTCCATGGGAGGAAGACTCCTCGTCCTCTGGCCTGTCCATGGGAGGAAGACTCCTCGTCCTCTGGCCTGTCCATGGGAGGAAGACTCCTCGTCCTCTGGCCTGTCCATGGGAGGAAGACTCCTCGTCCTCTGGCCTGTCCATGGGAGGAAGACTCCTCGTCCTCTGGCCTGTCCATGGGAGGAAGACTCCTCGTCCTCTGGCCTGTCCATGGGAGGAAGACTCCTCGTCCTCTGGCCTGTCCATGGGAGGAAGACTCCTCGTCCTCTGGCCTGTCCATGGGAGGAAGACTCCTCGTCCTCTGGCCTGTCCATGGGAGGAAGACTCCTCGTCCTCTGGCCTGTCCATGGGAGGAAGACTCCTCGTCCTCTGGCCTGTTCTTTGGAGGAAGACTCCTCGTCCTCTGGCCTGTCCATGGGAGGAAGACTCCTCGTCCTCTGGCCTGTCCATGGGAGGAAGACTCCTCGTCCTCTGGCCTGTCCATGGGAGGAAGACTCCTCGTCCTCTGGCCTGTCCATGGGAGGAAGACTCCTCGTCCTCTGGCCTGTCCATGGGAGGAAGACTCCTCGTCCTCTGGCCTGTCCATGGGAGGAAGACTCCTCGTCCTCTGGCCTGTCCATGGGAGGAAGACTCCTCGTCCTCTGGCCTGTCCATGGGAGGAAGACTCCTCGTCCTCTGGCCTGTCCATGGGAGGAAGACTCCTCGTCCTCTGGCCTGTCCATGGGAGGAAGACTCCTCATTCTCATCCTCGGAGTGACATCTGCATGTCTTTAAGCCTTCTGGTGTAGGAGACCCATTCCAGGCTACGTCTAGTCAGCTGACCACACTGTGCAGAGAAATTGCCTTTGGAGGTTAATTTGGCTGACCGCTCGATGTAATAATCATCGTTTTGTAGAACGTCTATTGATATAATCTTACATACTCCAGACTGAACATTGATCCCCCTCCTGTTTCCATGGCGAGTTATTGTCTCCTGTGGATTCTCTCTGTCGTTCGCTGAATGGGCGCTTCACTTTCCTTATCCAAAGACGGCAAAAGCAAACATTATTTTTGAATGATTTCTTCATTTTTGATCGTTCGAGGGCCAGATCTACTGCCTGCCGCCGTTTTGGGGTTCTCAGGTGAATGGGGAG
This sequence comes from Lithobates septentrionalis, assembly GCA_037952835.1. NCBI lineage: Eukaryota > Metazoa > Chordata > Amphibia > Anura > Ranidae > Lithobates > Lithobates septentrionalis. The sequence continues at coordinate 10,795 of JBBDGP010003574.1, forward strand.
GACTGCAACATCCAGAGCGTACTATGCTACAAAATCATGCGTTACCTTCGCGGAAAGCCGCAAGTCATAACGGCCAGGAGATTGAGAGATAAAGCCGGCTGAAGTTTTGTGCAGATCTTGACCTACCCTGTAAAAGTAATAACATGGCTCCACCTCTCAAGTGTCCCTGTTGGTCTAAGAGGTCACACCTCACATTGAAGGGCCAATAGGGAGGCTCTAGGGCATGAGGGGGGGGGGGGGGGGGCAGGGCTGGGCTTGACTTTCGTCGTAAAAGTCAAGATTTGCATATAACTTCAGCTGCCTCAGTCTCTGGATCTACTCATTATTGCTGTTTTTATTGAAGATGGCCTTTGCTTTGCATATTTCACCATATGTCTTTTTTTTCCCAGGTTTGTTTTAATTTTTTAAAGGTCCACAACATATTTACTATTACCCCCTCCATAGCTAGAAAACCCTGCTCTGTGCACCCCTCTGAAACAGTTTCCACAGTTAGTACAAGCTTGAGTTGTCTGACCACAGCTGCCATTCTGCTGTCCAATGAGAATGCCCAAAGAGGTCCCTGCTTTGCCCCCAACTTTCATGTATTTCTCATGTCTTGTATGGAACTGCAGTAGGTTATCATTTTTTTTTGTATCATGCTGACATCTAAAGGCAGCTTGGGGTACTGCAACTAGTTTACTAGTGTGATTTTGGTGTCATCCTCTGTCCTCCCCCTTTCTGTTTAGAACTAGTTGGTTTAGTCCTAGCTAGATCTTCCCTTTTTTCCCCCCATAATCCCTCAGTCATTGGTAGTTATTCACAGAGGCAAGGCATATAGGGATATCATTGTCTTACACTTCAGAAGTCTGGAAAAACATCCTCTGTACAAGCTAAAATTAGCTGAATTTAAACTGTGTTGAATGCAACTCCTGTGTCTTTATTGAAGAGTGAAGCAGCCTGTGGATGGTGACAAGTCAGCAGGGGACCATACTGCCCTGACAGATTCTACTTCTGTGTCTTTATTGAAGAGTAAAGCTGCCTATGAATGGTGCCCAGTCAGCAGGTGACCATACTGTCCAGACAGACTCTATTTCTCTCAGGGCAGTACGGTCACTCACTGACTTGGCACTATCCACAGGCAGCTTAACTCTTCAATAAGATGCAGAAGTTGAATCCCAATGCATAAAGCGGCGTTTGGAACGAAAAAGGCGGGCGTCCCAATACTTTTGGTAATATAGTGTAGATGGAAGTGTCGTAGTTATAAAGCTCGGCGGAGTCCTGCTTTAAATCCGGTCCGGTCCCGCGGAGGAGCGAGGACCAGGCGTCCTCTCCGGAAATATCTCCTGTCCCAGAACCTCCGAACTGCGTATGCCGAAGAATAAAAAAAAAAAATCTATTTTAAGACGCACGCCGTAGTAAAAATAACCGTCATGATTAATAAGCTTGGCCTAGATGAACGCCTCGCGCCGCTGTCCCCTGCACGCCTCAGCGCCGCCGCATAGCGCTCTGATTTCCCGGGACACGAAAGCGTTATATAAATGGCGGAGGGCGGCCGTTTTATATTTCCCCTCTCCGAAGAGAGATGACCGCCACGCGCCGGGTGCCTCTTTGACGGTCTGGAGGATTTGCGTCCTCGGCGGAAGCTTTCAGTGATGGAGGATGACTTTTCCTCCCGTATGACAAGAGCGCTTTTCCCTCAGTGATGCACTGCGCCCCCCCCGCCCCCCCCTCCCCCCCTCGTCTGGACAGGCTTGATGTATTTACTGGGAAGCCGATGGCCGCCAGCCAAGCATGGGAGAAAAAAAATCTTCAAATAGGAACATCACATAGCACTGTGCTACTAAAGGGGACCTGTCACTGCAAGTCTCTATTCATACAGGTCACAATTAGGGTGACCTCATTTCCAAACTGCCATTCAGGGTCCCCCCCCCCCCCCAAAAAAAATCATTTCAAAACCCTCCCCGACGATGGAATCTGTCACTTCTTCTTTCCCTCCTGCGCGGCTATCTCTATGATAGAGCGTGAGGAGGAAGTGACAACAAGTCCCAGCATGAAGCCCTTGAGATCCCAGGGGTTCATGCTGGGATCTGTAGTCCTTCACTAGTTGGGGGGGGTATCATATCCTCAGCTCTGAGGGGCTCGTTCTTGGACCTGCAGTCCTTCGCTTTTGAGGGGGGGTTACATCCTTAGATCTCACGGGTTCATGCTGGAGCCTGTAGTCCTTCACTAGTTGAAGGGTGGGGGGGGGGCACATCCTTAGCTCTAAAGGGGTTTGTGGTAGGGCCTTTTAGTCCTTCACATTTGGGGGGTCACATCCCCAAAAATGAAGGACTACAAGTCCCAGCATGAATCCCTCTTGTAATGACTGTGCCTGGCTCCATCATAATGATACTGTGATCAATCTGACCTGCGCTCGGCTTCACCTTACACATTCCTTTAGAGCAGTGGTCTCCAAACTGCGGCCCGGGGGGGCTGAATGCAGCCCTTTGCTTGCCTTTATATGGCCCTTGGCCATAGGTCACAAACAAAGGGGCACAGTTCCTCCCAATAACACCAATCAAGAGGCACGATTCCTATTAATGACATCAACGATGGGACAAATTTCCTCCTAATGACACCAACAATGAGGCCCAATGCCACCAATGATGGGGCACAATTCTTCCCAATGTCACCAATGATGGGCATATTTCCTACCAATGACACCAACAAAGAGGCCCAAATGCCACCAATAATGGGGCCCAATGACATCAAGGATGGGGCACAATTCCACCCAATTGTAACATTGCAACATTGTAACTGCAGCAAGTCATACGGTGAGAGGCTGCAAGACTATAGCTGTAGCAAGTTACAGTGTGAGAGGCTGCAACATTGTAACTGGCCCCCTCTGAAAATGTACTCAGCCTGGCCCCCTCTGCAAGTGCTCTCTACCTGGCCCCCCTCTGAAAGCGCTCTCAGCCTGGCTGCCTCAGAAAGTGCTCTCAGCCTGGCCATCTCACTCAGAGGTGTAGTGTGGGTACAATGGATCACTCATAGTAGTGAGGATACAATGGATCACTCGGAGGTGTAGTGTGGGTACAATGGATCACTCGGTGGTGTAGTGTGGGTACAATGGATCATTTGGAGGTGTAGTGTGGGTACAATGGATCACTCGGAGGTGTAGTGTGGGTACAATGGATCACTCGGAGGTGTAGTGTGGGTACAATGGATCACTCGTAGTAGTGAGGGTACAATGGATCACTCGAAGGTGTAGTGTGAGTACAATGGATCACTCGGTGGTGTAGTGTGGGTACAATGGATCACTCGGTGGTGTAGTGTGGGTACAATGGATCACTCGGAGGTGTAGTGTGGGTACAATGGATCACTCGGAGGTGTAGTGTGGGTACAATGGATCACTAGGAGGTGTAGTGTGGGTACAATGGATCACTCGGAGGTGTAGTGAGGGTACAATGGATCACTCGGAGGTGTAGTGTGGGTACAATGGATCACTCGGAGGTGTAGTGAGGGTACAATGGATCACTCGGAGGTGTAGTGTGGGTACAATGGATCACTCGTAGTAGTGAGGATACAATGGATCACTCGGAGGTGTAGTGTGGGTACAATGGATCACTCGGTGGTGTAGTGTGGGTACAATGGATCATTTGGAGGTGTAGTGTGGGTACAATGGATCACTCGGAGGTGTAGTGTGAGTACAATGGATCACTCGGTGGTGTAGTGTGGGTACAATGGATCACTCGAAGGTGTAGTGTGAGTACAATGGATCACTCGGTGGTGTAGTGTGGGTACAATGGATCACTCGGAGGTGTAGTGTGGGTACAATGGATCACTCGGAGGTGTAGTGTGGGTACAATGGATCACTCGTAGTAGTGAGGGTACAATGGATCACTCGAAGGTGTAGTGTGAGTACAATGGATCACTCGGTGGTGTAGTGTGGGTACAATGGATCACTCGGAGGTGTAGTGTGGTACAATGGATCACTCGGAGGTGTAGTGTGGGTACAATGGATCACTAGGAGGTGTAGTGTGGGTACAATGGATCACTCGGAGGTGTAGTGTGGGTACAATGGATCACTCGGAGGTGTAGTGAGGGTACAATGGATCACTCGGAGGTGTAGTGTGGGTACAATGGATCACTCGTAGTAGTGAGGATACAATGGATCACTCGGAGGTGTAGTGTGGGTACAATGGATCACTCAGAGGTGTAGTGAGGGTACAATGGATCACTCGGAGGTGTAGTGTGGGTACAATGGATCACTCGGAGGTGTAGTGTGGGTACAATGGATCACTCGGTGGTGTAGTGTGGGTACAATGGATCATTTGGAGGTGTAGTGTGGGTACAATGGATCACTCGGAGGTGTAGTGTGGGTACAATGGATCACTCGGTGGTGTAGTGTGGGTACAATGGATCACTCGGAGGTGTAGTGTGGGTACAATGGATCACTCGGAGGTGTAGTGTGGGTACAATGGATCACTCGGTGGTGTAGTGTGGGTACAATGGATCATTTGGAGGTGTAGTGTGGGTACAATGGATCACTCGGAGGTGTAGTGTGGGTACAATGGATCACTCGGTGGTGTAGTGTGGGTACAATGGATCACTCGGAGGTGTAGTGTGGGTACAATGGATCACTCGGAGGTGTAGTGTGGGTACAATGGATCACTCGTAGTAGTGAGGGTACAATGGATCACTCGAAGGTGTAGTGTGAGTACAATGGATCACTCGGTGGTGTAGTGTGGGTACAATGGATCACTCGGAGGTGTAGTGTGGGTACAATGGATCACTCGAAGGTGTAGTGTGAGTACAATGGATCACTCGGTGGTGTAGTGTGGGTACAATGGATCACTCGGAGGTGTAGTGTGGGTACAATGGATCACTCGGAGGTGTAGTGTGGGTACAATGGATCACTCGGAGGTGTAGTGTGGGGGAGGTGTAGTGTGGGTACAATGGATCACTCGGAGGTGTAGTGAGGGTACAATGGATCACTCGGAGGTGTAGTGTGGGTACAATGGATCACTCGGAGGTGTAGTGTGGGTACAATGGATCACTCGGAGGTGTAGTGTGGGTACAATGGATCACTCGGAGGTGTAGTGTGGGTACAATGGATCACTCAGAGGTGTAGTGTGGGTACAATGGATCACTCGGAGGTGTAGTGTGGGTACAATGGATCACTCGGAGGTGAAGTGTGGGTACAATGGATCACTCGGAGGTGTAGTGTGGGTACAATGGATCACTCGGAGGTGTAGTGTGGGTACAATGGATCACTCGGAGGTGTAGTGTGGGTACAATGGATCACTCGTAGTAGTGTGGGTACAATGGATCACTCGGAGGTGAAGTGTGGGTACAATGGATCACTCGGAGGTGTAGTGTGGGTACAATGGATCACTCGGAGGTGTAGTGTGGGTACAATGGATCACTCGGAGGTGTAGTGTGGGTACAATGGATCACTCGTAGTAGTGTGGGTACAATGGATCACTCGGAGGTGAAGTGTGGGTACAATGGATCACTCGGAGGTGTAGTGTGGGTACAATGGATCACTCGGAGGTGTAGTGTGGGTACAATGGATCACTCGGAGGTGTAGTGTGGGTACAATGGATCACTCGGAGGTGTAGTGTGGGTACAATGGATCACTCGTAGTAGTGTGGGTACAATGGATCACTCGGAGTGGCTCCGGTTGAGCTGTGTGTCATAGAATTACTGCTCTCTCGCTCTATAAAGAAAGTCATTTCACAAGAAGAATGAGACTCATAATTTCCGCCCCGTACGGAGCTCCCCTCCACGCCATCCCTTCACCAAATCCGATCCAATTTTTATTGAGGGAAGATAATTTATTTACAGTCACTCTCTGCACTCAGCGTAGCGCAGCGTCAGGGAAAGGATGGAGTCATGTGGTGGAGGATGCGGGGCGGGCAAACGTTTAGGGACCCGCACTGCTGTGAGGTTATTATATTTTCCTTGTCGGGGAAACGCTGATACTTTGTTTCTATTTCTCAGACACTTGAAAACTGAGCTAATTTGTTTTCTCTGTGCCGGCCTGCTGGCTGCAGATGAAATATACTGCCATTAGGAGTATATGCAGACGGAGGAGTTGGTATGGTAACTGGGCAGACTGTCTGACACGCAGTGACCGCCTGGAGGCTTTTATCTTGTAAATAAATGCATCTCTTCTCTTCCCTCGGGGGGGGGGGGGGGGGGGGGGGGGGGGGGGGGGGGGGGGGGGGGGGCAAAGGGCAAATATATACCCAGGCTTCTGACATCACCGCCATGGTCCGCGCCTGGGAGCAGAAAATCAGGATAACCCTTCAGGAGGAATAAACACAAACAATAGTTATTGATGGTTCGAGTGTCTCTAATGCAGTGATAAGCGAGGGGTTAGAACCTCTGGCAGGTATTTATTTCTGTCTGTGTCCCCTTTGGTAACATCATCTGCAGGGCCGCTGATAAGGCAGTACAACCAGCCCTCCTGTACCGGGCCCCGGCCCCACCAGTTCAAAAGGGGAGGGGGGGGTCCAGGCAAAAAGGCCGGGTTGTATTGCCTTATCGCTGACACCTCTTGTGGTTCAACCTGCAGCGATGCCGGCTTCAATGGCGGCTGGTGCTCAATATTTGGGTGGGGGGTGCAAACACCCCTGCCCCCCCTACGGGAGATGAACAGTGGCGATTAGGTGCGAACGCAGCCTAAGGTTGCATTTACAGTATAATGTTTCCTAAATGTGCGCAAAATCGTGACACTTTTTTTTTTGGCGCTGCGCGCGTAGGGCAGCCTATTCATTTCAATGGGCTACCCTACGTGCACTTCACCGCTTTGTCACGTGTTGTTTTTTTGTTTTTTTTTTTCTCCTAAAATGTGGGGTGCCATTGACAATAAATGGCGCTGCAAGGGTGACGTGCGTCTTTTGTGCGTTTTGTAAATGTGCGCAAAATCACTCAATTTTATGCACGTTCGCAAAATGCTATTGTGCGAATGCAGCCCGAGCAGTGCCAGGACAAGGTCATCTAGAGCCCAGGGCAAACATGCCAAACTGCCCCCCCCCCCCAGATGTATGAGTATTATGTGTCAGAAAAAAATCCCCCCTCCCCCACCAAGAAAGTGAGCACTAATCTGCATGCTTACCCCCTAAGCATAAATTCTTTCTCCTCCCAATATAAATCCACCCCCCCCCCCCCCCCCCCCCGCTGGAATCCCCCCTCCCAGCACAAATGCCCCACCCCAAAAAAAATTACCCCTCCTAGCACAAATTCTTTACCCCTAAAATTTCCCCTTCGAGGACACATCTTCTCGCCCCACTCCAAATACCCCCCTCCCAGTACAAATCCCCCACCATTCTTCCCAACACAAATCCCCTAAATCACCATTCTTACCCCCCCAAATTTGCCCTCCTAAAAACAATACATACCCCCTGCCAACCCCCCCCCCCCCCCGTAAATCCCCCCTTCCAACACAAATCCTCTCCCCCTCAATCTCATTGCAGCGCCCCCCCCCCCCACCTCACAGGACACCGCAGTGCCCAGAGCAGCCGCCCCTCCTCCTCCTCCTTGTCCCGGCCCTGAGCCTAAGGATACATTCGCACCAGGGGCTGTGTTAGAATGCAGTGGCTGGTGTATGGTGGGCAGACAGCAGTGCCAATGATTGCTGCACATCGCACTGTTTCGCTTTTCAATAAAGTTTTTTTTTTTTTTAAATGTCACGCAGTCATTAAGTTCTGTTGGCTGTAGCGCTGTGCAAGGAGGTGGATTGCATTGCACTGAAAAAGTCGTGCGTGCAGTACTTTTTTTTTTTTTCCAGCACACGCCACCGCAACATGGTGCTGGGAACCGGTCAGGTAGGAGACGAGGCATTTTACCTTGTGCATCCCCGAAGGACACAATAAGGCTTTGTTCCCACTAGTGCGACTTTGATGCGACTTTCATGTAACTGGTCAGGTAGGAGACGAGGCATTTTACTTTGTCTTGTGGTGGGACTACACTGGAATAGCCGCCCAACGTAGTCCTATCGCACCTGCTCTGGAGACCTGCTGTGAAGAGGCCCTAAAGGCTTGTGCATCACGAAGAATACACGCCTGTGCGCCACCGAAGAATAAAAGTCTGTGCGCCACCGAAGAATACACGTCTGTGCGCCACCAAAGAATACGCGACTGTTGGTCACCGAAGAATGCGCATCTGTGCGCCACCGAAGAATGCGCATCTGTGCGCCACCGAAGAATACACGTCTGTGCACCACCGAAGAATACACGTCTGTGCGTGACCAAAGAATACACGACTGTGCGTCGGCAAAGAATGCGCGACTGTGCGTCAGCAAAGAATACGCGACTGTGCGTCAGAAAAGAATATGCGACTGTGCGCCAGCAAAGAATACACGACTGTGCATTAACGAAGAATACGCGACTGTGCGTCAGCAAAGAATATGCAACTGTGCGCCAGCAAAGAATACGCGACTGTGCGTTAACGAAGAATACGCGACTGTGCGTCAGCAAAGAATATGCAACTGTGCGTCAGCAAAGAATATGCAACTGTGCGCCAGCAAAGAATACGCGACTGTGCGTTAACGAAGAATACGCGACTGTGCGTCAGCAAAGAATATGCGACTGTGCGCCAGCAAAGAATATGCGACTGTGCGCCAGCAAAGAATACGCGACTGTGCATTAACGAAGAATACGCGACTGTGCGTCAGCAAAGAATAGCTCCCAACTGCTGTGGAGACCTGCTGTAAAGAGGCCCTAAAGGCTTGTGCGTCACCGAAGAATACGCGCCTGTGCGTCACCATAGAATACGCGACTGTGGGTCACCGAAGAATACGCGACTGTGGGTCACCGAAGAATATGCATCTGTGCGCCATCGAAGAATACACGTCTGTGCGTCAGCGAAGAATACACGACTGTGCGTCAGCGAAGAATACGCGACTGTGCGTCAGCGAAGAATACGCGACTGTGCGTCAGCGAAGAATATGCGATTGTGCGCCAGCAAAGAATACGCGACTGTGCGTTAACAAAGAATACGCGACTGTGCGTCAGCAAAGAATACGCGACTGTGCATTAACGAAGAATACGCGACTGTGCGTCAGAAAAGAATATGCGATTGTGCGTCAGCGAAGAATACGCGACTGTGTGTCACCGGAGAATACGCAACTGTGCGTCAGCGAAGAATGCGCATCTGTGCGCCACTGAAGAATACACGTCTGTGCGTCAGCATAGAATACGCGACTGTGCGTCAGCAAAGAATATGCGATTGTGCGCCAGCAAAGAATACGCGACTGTGCGTCAACAAAGAATACGCGACTGTGCGTCAGCAAAGAATACGCGACTGTGCATTAACGAAGAATACGCGACTGTGCGTCAGAAAAGAATAGCTCCCAACTGCTGTGGAGACCTGCTGTAAAGAGGCCCTAAAGGCTTGTGCGTCACCGAAGAATACGCGACTGTGCATCACCGAAGAATACGCGACTGTGCATCACCGAAGAATACGCGACTGTGGGTCACCGAAGAATACGCATCTGTGCGCCACCGAAGAATACACGTCTGTGCGTCACCGAAGAATACACGACTGTGGGTCACCGAAGAATACACGTCTGTGCGTCACCGAAGAATACACGTCTGTGCGTCAGCGAAGAATACGCGACTGTGCGTCAGCGAAGAATACGCGACTGTGCGTCAGCGAAGAATACGCGACTGTGCGTCAGCGAAGAATACGCGACTGTGCGTCACCGGAGAATACGCGACTGTGCGTCACCGGAGAATACGCGACTGTGCGTCACCGGAGAATACGCGACTGTGCGTCACCGGAGAATACGCGACTGTGCGTCACTGGAGAATACACGACTGTGTGTCACTGGAGAATACACAACTGTGCGTCACTGGAGAATACACAACTGTGCGTCAGCGAAGAATACGCGACTGTGTGCCAGTGAAGAATACGCGACTGTGCGTCAGCGAAGAATACACGTCTGTGCGTCACTGAAGAATACGCGACTGTGCGTCACAGAAGAATACGCGACTGTGCGTCAGCAAAGAATACGCGACTGTGTGTCACCGGAGAATACGCGACTGTGCGTCACAGAAGAATACGCGACTGTGCGTCAGCAAAGAATATGCGACTGTGTGTCACTGGAGAATACATTAAGACTCCATTCCCACTAGTGTGACTCCAACGTTGCTCCCACTAATGCGACTTTGGAGTGCAACTTTGATGTAACTGGTCAGGTAGGAGACGAGGCATTTTACTTTGTCTTGTGGTGGGACTGGACTGCAATAGCCGCCCAACGCAATCCTATCGCACCTGCTGTGAAGGGCCCTTGTTCACACCAGCGATTGTGCTTCACCAAAGGATACATTAAGGCCCCATTACCACTAGTGCGACTTTGAGCGACTTTGATGTAAAAGTTCAGGTAGGAGACGAGGCATTTTACCTTGTCTTGTGGTAGGACTACGCTGGAATAGCCGGCCTGCCGCACCTGCTGTGAAGGGGCCCTAAAGGCTTGTTCACACCAGAGATTGTGCATCACCGAAGGATACATGAAGACTCTGTTCCAAATAGTGCGACTCCAAAGTTGCTCCCACAAGTGCGACTTTGGAGTGCGACTTTGATGCAAATTTAAAGGAACTATTCAGATAGGAGACAAGGCATTTTACCTTGTCTTGTGGTGGGACTGCGCCGGAATAGCCGCCCTACCGCACCAGCTCTTAAGGGCCCTAAAGGCTTGTTCACACCAGCGACTGTGCATCACTGAAGGATACATTAAGGCTCTGTTCCCAATAGTGCGACTTTCAAGAGCGACTTTGATGTGACGAGGCATTTTTCTTTGTTGTGTGGTGGGACTGCGCCGGAATAGCCGCTCAACGCTGTCCTACCGCACCTCTTGTGAAGGGGCCCTAAAGGCTTGTTCACACCAGCGATTTGTGCATCACCGAAGGATAAATGTAAGGTTCCTTTCCCACTAGTGCGACTCCAAAGTCACTTTTACACTCTCTGGCACCCAAGTCTCAAAGTCGCATCAAAGGTGCGAGAACCTCGTCCAAGTCGCATAGATTGGACCGGGTGCCTTTGAAATCAGTGGGCTGCGACTTGTCATGTGACTTTGTGTCTAAGCTGCACTAGTGGGAACGGAGCCTTAATGCATTGGTGCAAAATGCTGTCACTTATTTTGAACGGCACCCTGAAGCACCTTGCCAAAAGAAGAAAAACTTATGCATGCACTTTTTTGGGGGGGGGGTGCCACGCCACAGCGCATGTTAGTGCATCGATGTTCTGCAATGCAGGTCTGTTGGCAAGGTGGGTTAGAGCGCCATTTACCACCACGTCACGCCAGCGCATGTAACATGCATTGCTGTGCATTGCGGTCAATGTAAGGTGTGAACGGGTCCCTAGCAGAGGAAGCGGCGTCCTCCTCCTGGCAGCGCTGTCTGGCAGAGGTATTGGAATCGCAGAAGCGGCTGGGCAGAATGACAGATCCCCGTAGCTGTCAGGCAGCTCCCATATGTGTACTTGAACTGCGGATTTATCAGTCTGCCCCGGAGCTCAGCTTTTCATTCAACACGCTCAGCGATCTGACGCCTGGTCGCAGGTCGCTCTTCTCGGATTATAGAAAGGCTTTTTCGGCTGGAAGCAACGGTGACGATAAACACTTGGCGTCTCCTTGTCTCCAGACAGTTGTTTGGGAGTCTCATTTGGCTTCCAGCTATGGCCGATGCTCATGGCAGCTCCTCAGTATGTACTTAGTATCTGTTAGCGAGTACAGGCGGCAGTCATTTGGTTTTTTGGCTTCGGAAAAATTAGGCGTTTTGGAGTTTTTATTGGTTTTAAGGCACAAAAAGTTTCCGCAAAATTCAAATATGTGATGTAATGGAAGCCTTGGTACAGCGCATCCGGAAAGTATTCACAGCACTTCACTTTTTCCACATATGTTACAGCCTTATTCCAAAATGGATTAAATTCATTATTTTCCTCAAAATTCTACAAACAATCCCCCATAATGACAACGTGAAAGAAGTTTGTTTGAAATTAAAAAAAAAAGTACATAAGTATCACAGGCTCCTCCCATGTACAGAAGTTTCACAGGCTCCTCCCATGTACATAAGTATCACAGACTCCTCCCATGTACATAAGTATCACAGGCTCCTCCCATGTACATAAGTATCACAGGCTCCTCCCATGTACATAAGTATCACAGGCCCCTCCCATGTACATAAGTATCACAGGCTCCTCCCATGTACATAAGTATCACAGGCTCCTCCCATGTACATAAGTATCACAGGCTTCTCCCATGTACATAAGTATCACAGGCTCCTCCCATGTACAGAAGTTTCACAGGCTCCTCCCATGTACATAAGTATCACAGACTCCTCCCATGTACATAAGTATCACAGACTCCTCCCATGTACATAAGTATCACAGACTCCTCCCATGTACATAAGTATCACAGGCTCCTCCCATGTACATAAGTATCACAGGCTCCTCCCATGTACATAAGTATCACAGGCTCCTCCCATGTACATAAGTATCACAGGCTCCTCCCATGTACATAAGTATCACAGGCTCCTCCCGCGTACATAAGTATCACAGGCTCCTCCCATGTACATAAGTATCACAGACTCCTCCCATGTACATAAGTATCACAGACTTCTCCCATGTACATAAGTATCACAGCCTTTGCCATGACACTCACAATTGAGCTCAGGTGCCTCCTGTTTCCACTGATCATCCTTGAGATGTTTCTACAACGTGATTGGAGTCCACCTGTGGTAAAGTCAGTTGATTGGACATGATTTGGAAAGGCACACACCTGTCTATAGAAGGTCCCACAGGTAACAGTGCATGTCAGAGCACAAACCAAGCCATGAAGTCCAAGGATTTGTCTGTAGACCTCGGAGACAGGATTGCATGGAGGCACAGATCGGGGGAAGGGTACAGAAAAATGTCTGCAGCATTGAAGGTCCCAATGAGCACAGTGGTCTCCATCATCTGTAAATAGAAGAAGTTTGGAACCACCAGGACTCTTCCTAGAGCGGGCCGCCCGACCAAACTGAGCGATCGGGGGAGAAGGACCTTAGTCAGGGAGGTGACCAAGACCCCGATGGTCACTCTGACAGAGCTCCAGTATTTCTCTGTGGAGAGAAGAGAACCTTCCAGAAGAACAACCATCTCTGCAGCACTCCACCAATCAGGTCTGTATAGTAGAGTGGTCAGACGGAAGACACTCCTCAGTAAAAGGCACATGACAGCCCACCTGGAGTTTACCAAAAGGCACCTGAAGGACTCTCAGATCATAAGAAACAAAATTCTCTGGTCTGATGAAACAAAGATTGAACTCTTTGGCCTGAATGGCAAGTGTCATGTCTGGAGGAAACCAGGCACCGCTCATTACCTGGCCAATACCATCCCTACCGTGAAGCATGGTGGTGATAGCATCATGCTGTGGGGATGTTTTTCAGCGACAGGAACTGGGAGACTAGTCAGGATCGAGAGAAAGATGAATGCAGCAATGTACAGAGACATCCTTGATGAAAACCTGCTCTAGAGCGCTCTGGACCTCAGATTGGGGCGAAGGTTCATCTGCCAATAGGACAACGACCCTAAGCACACAGCCAAGATAACAAAGGAGAGGCTACGGGACAACTCTGTGAATGTCCTTGAGTGGCCCAGCCAGAGCCCAGACTTGAACCCGATTGAACATCTCTGGAGAGATGTGAAAATGGCTGTGCACCGACGCTCCCCATCCAACCTGATGGAGCTTGAGAGGTCCTGCAAAGAATGAGAGAAACTGCCCAAAAATAGGTGTGCCAAGCTTGTAGCATCATACTCAACAAGACTTGAGGCTGTAATTGGTGCCAAAGGAGCTTCACCAAAGTATTGAGCAAAGGCTGTGATACTTATGTACATGGGAGGAGCCTGTGATACTTATGTACATGGGAGGAGCCTGTGATACTTATGTACATGGGAGGAGCCTGTGATACTTATGTACATGGGAGGAGCCTGTGATACTTATGTACATGGGAGGAGTCTGTGATACTTATGTACATGGGAGGAGTCTGTGATTATGGGGGATTGTTTGTAGATTTTTGAGGAAAATAATGAATTTAATCCATTTTGGAATAAGGCTTGTAACATAACAAAATGTGGAAAAAGTGAAGTGCTGTCAATACTTTACGGTTGCGCTGTCTATGAGTGGGGGAATCTTCCCAGCTGTGATGGACAGCGCAATTTCCTCCTCCTAGAATAGTGAATCTTCCCCCAGCATCATGTTCTCTGTGGCCCCTTTGTTGCGGGGCCAGCTCCTGTCCTTGCTTATTACATCTGGAGTCGCTGGCCTGTAACTCAACTTTGGATGCGGTCGGGGAATGTGCGTTCTTGGAGGGGGATTGTGGGTAATTTGGGGGCATGATTCTGGTTGAAGGGACAATAGCAGAGCTGTCCGTCTCCTTGGATGTCCCTCCTGTCTGTAAACTCTCATCCCGCGCCGAACAATGAACGCACAGCGAATGGAGAGGGACCTTTTCTGAGCCTCCGGGAGATCCAGGTTTTATTTTTACACATCGCCAGACCTGGGAACTCAGCACAGGGATGGTGGGAACCCCTCATAATGGGCACAGTGGGTGTACAGACCCGGGAACTCAGCACAGGGATGGTGGGAACCCCTCATAATGGGCACAGCGGGTGTACAGACCCGGGAACTCAGCACCGGGATGGTGGGAACCCCTCATAATGGGCACAGCGGGTGTACAGACCCGGGAACTCAGCACAGGGATGGTGGGAACCCCTCATAATAGGCACAGCGGGTGTACAGACCAGGGAACTTGGCACAGGGATGGTGGGAACCCCTCATAATGGGCACAGCAGGTGTACAGACCTGAGAACTCAGCACAGGGATGGTGGGAACCCCTCATAATGGGCACAGCGGGTGTACAGACCCGGGAACTCAGCACAGGGATGGTGGGAACCCCTCATAATAGGCACAGCGGGTGTACAGACCAGGGAACTTGGCACAGGGATGGTGGGAACCCCTCATGGGCACAGCGGGTGTACAGACCCGGGAACTCAGCACAGGGATGGTGGGAACCCCTCATAATGGGCACAGCGGGTGTACAGACCTGGGAACTCTGCACAGGGATGGTGGGAACCCCTCATAATGGGCACAGTGGGTGTACAGACCCGGGAACTCAGCACAGGGATGGTGGGAACCCCTCATAATGGGCACAGTGGGTGTACAGACCCGGGAACTCAGCACAGGGATGGTGGGAACCCCTCATAATGGGCACAGCGGGTGTACAGACCCGGGAACTCAGCACAGGGATGGTGGGAACCCCTCATAATGGGCACAGCGGGTGTACAGACCAGGGAACTTGGCACAGGGATGGTGGGAACCCCTCATAATGGGCACAGCGGGTGTACAGACCTGAGAACTCAGCACAGGGATGGTGGGAACCCCTCATAATGGGCACAGCGGGTGTACAGACCTGGGAACTCTGCACAGGGATGGTGGGAACCCCTCATAATGGGCACAGCGGGTGTACAGACCTGAGAACTCAGCACAGGGATGGTGGGAACCCCTCATAATGGGCACAGCGGGTGTACAGACCTGAGAACTCAGCATAGGGATGGTGGGAACCCCTCATAATGGGCACAGCGGGTGTACAGACCCGGGAACTCAGCACAGGGATGGTGGAAACCCCTCATAATGGGCACAGCGGGTGTACAGACCCGGGAACTCAGCACAGGGATGGTGGGAACCCCTCATAATGGGCACAGCGGGTGTACAGACCCGGGAACTCAGCACAGGGATGGTGGGAACCCCTCATAATAGGCACAGCGGGTGTACAGACCAGGGAACTTGGCACAGGGATGGTGGGAACCCCTCATAATGGGCACAGCGGGTGTACAGACCTGAGAACTCAGCACAGGGATGGTGGGAACCCCTCATAATGGGCACAGCGGGTGTACAGACCTGAGAACTCAGCACAGGGATGGTGGGAACCCCTCATAATGGGCACAGCGGGTGTACAGACCTGAGAACTCAGCATAGGGATGGTGGGAACCCCTCATAATGGGCACAGCGGGTGTACAGACCTGGGAACTCAGCACAGGGATGGTGAGAACCCCTCCTAATGGGCACAGCGGGTGTACAGACCCGAGAACTCAGCACAGGGATGGTGGGAGCCCCTCATAATGGGCACTGAAATCTCACTTTTGGGTGGCCTAACCCTTTAATCAGATTCTGACTAAACCACACTCATTTTGTGTTCTTCTCTGATTGTGGTGGAGAGATGAGATCCTTCGGGGGATCACTATATAAATATTGGGAATAATAAATAGATTTACATAGCAGAGGCCCCCAGGTTGAGTTTTCACTCTTCATTTATACAGTGCGTGGATCAAACCGGCGCTCATCAGTGAAGGCTCCTCTCATTGATCTGGCACAGCGGGGAGGATCGCCCCTTTCCAGGCAAAGTTCCGGCATGCGGCCTGCTTCCCTTCTCTCAGCAGGATATTAGCCCATGGCACCAACCTAGGCCGGGGAGAGGGCGGATTAACCAGCAAGCTGCCTCTTGTTATTTCCTTCTCGGGATTTTATACTTTTTACACATTCAGCCCGATGAATTATTTATCAGACTGCTTCCTTCTCACAACCGAAAAAAAATATATCTAATCATAAGTTTGCTATTTCTGGCAGTGGAGGGCTGATTGGTGCTTGTCGGGAACAGCGTGCGGTAAAGTCTGCCTGTGCCGCCAAGTGCTTTAAGGGGAACTCCACACTGAGCAATTTTTTTTTTTTTTAAGTTCTCTTGTGATGACCCTGCCGAACCTTTTCTACATGAAGGGCCATTTTTTACCAGCATAGGAAAAACGCTGTGTCGGTGAACAACCGCGCCTTGTGGTCTTAATTCTCAATTATTACACTCATAGTTGTCCTGTTTTAATGGCAAATGAAACATATTAATTGTTATAGAATACCGTTATATTGCCGTTAGCCGTACAAATATATAATCATTTAGTCTGAAATAATAACTAATAATAACTATTACTAACTAATAAATTATAGGTTTTCAAATTTACGTATTTATTCAAAATAACGAATTTCGATCATAACGAATTTAGGTCATAACGAATGACCTGAAAAACAGGAAAAAAACGAGTGAAATGAAAACAACCAAATTTTTTGGCAATGCACATGTCTAGTGGGCAGTTGTGGTGTCAGGGACCCAGGGCACTACAGAGTGGAGCCCAGGCCTGGAATTTGTTCCAGCCCTTGTCCCTGGCACTCCAGTCCACAACCATGGGACCCCTCCCGGGACATACTTGAAATGGCGGGACGGTCCCGCGGAATCCGGGATGGTTGGGAGGTATGCAGAGGGACCTCAGATCCCCCATTCAGTACAGCTACACCTCAGTACAAATTCCCCCTGCAGTACAGATCTCTTCCCCCCACCCCAGTACCCCAGACCCCCCCCCCTTTAGTATAGAGCTCCCTCCGCAGTACAGATCTTACACCAGTATAGAGCTGCACTCAGTATTGATCACCCCCCAGTCTACCCCTCCCTCCCATTCCCAGTTCAGCTCCTCTCCCAAGTACATATCTCCCATTTAGGGACCACTTCAGTGCGATTTCAAAGCCGCAGATCAGTGCGATTTGCAGCTTGCAACTTCATTTAACAGAAGTCTATGCAAATTGTAATGAAATTTGAAAAAAAAAAAAAAGCAGTGCAGGAACCTTTTTCAAAGTCACTGCAACATCAGTCACGCCAATTTGAACGGCGCCAATGCCGGCAATGGGGTGCGACTTGTCATGCGATTTTGAAATGTCAAATCGCATGACAAATCACACCGGTGTGCACAAGGGCTTAATCAGTGTTAGTACTTCGCAGAGTTTAGGAAAGTCATGTTTTTACACTAAGACTGGAGAAACATCCTCTGTACTGTAATCGACTGAAGTAAAAAAGCGTTGAATTCAACTTCTGTGTCTTAATGATGAGTTAAGCTGCCTGTGGATGGTACCAAGTCAGCAGGTGACCGTACTGTCCGGACAGAATTGGCCCAAGGAGGTATATCGAGGCATAAAGCGCCATTTGAAACCGCATATACACCGTAAATCTTTTCTTTAGTATGTTTGGCATCATGCCACACTGTATACAGTTTCTATAGAAAAATCGTTTTTTTGAGATTCGGCTACAAAGTTTTTTTTTTCTTTGGAGATCCTGCTGGTGACATCACTTCCTGTTAAGCCACCGCCTCACGACTAGCAACAGTGTTGTCAGCCTGCCATGCATGCCCCTTCAGTTGCTTGTTGGACTACCTACCTGGCATATCCGTAACTTGCACTTCCTTCCTTCTGAGAATGCTAATTGCAGTGCTGTCATGCCGGTCCTGCTAATTGCAGTGCTGTCATGCCGGTCCTGCTAATTGCAGTGCTGTCATGCCGGTCCTGCTAATTGCAGTGCTGTCATGCCGGTCCTGTTAATTGCAGTGCTGTCATGCCGGTCCTGCAGGTTCAACTCTTTTCATTTTTTTTCCCCACTTCACTTTTTGGAAGAAGAACTTGGGAGTTGGATGAAGAGCGGTGAGGCAGAAGCAATTATTTTTCAGCCAGGGCGGTGGAGTTCTATATAGTTTTATACATATAGACGGCTGGAGCTTTGTGCTTGTCTGGCGCTCTCCTGGGGGACGTTGTGAGCCGGGGGACGTGATCAGCTCATTTCTCTTCTTCTTCTGCATACTCTGAAATAAGTAGGTGCCTAATGTTCTCAGCGTAACACAGCGAGGAGGGTAAATACCATCAGAAACTCACACTGAGATCCTCTTCCCTGACTGATGGAGAAAACGGCGGAGGAATAATGAGCGGGTTCTCTCAGCCGATCTCCTGCGCTGACCGAGGATCTGCCAGTCTTCTGCTGTGCCGCATTATCTTTTGTGTTCACACTCTGGTACCTGGCCACATACTCAGAAATAATGATGTTTGCCGACAATTTCAAATACAGCAGGAACCCTGATTTGCAGAGTGATTCAGGAACAGGCGGACGACTGGGGGAAGAACTTCCACGGCGAGAAATGTAAATTTATACCGCTCCACCAAAAATAAATATCCGGGAGACTTTCTCAACCACGACACCGTCTCAGAGCTCCCAATAATATTATGTAGCGCTAACCCCATATGAGCTGCTGATTTTAACTGGTTCTTCCCCAAACAGTGTGTAGCACCCCTCTGACACCCCAAGGGCAAGATAGCACCTCCAGAGGCCAGGGGTGGGCTAACATTTCACCTCGAGTTTAAAATGGGGAAGCTGAGAAAGGACATTGGGCGTCAATCCCTTTTGACTTTTTAAAGTTTTATTGCAGAACACTTAAGGGGGTGAGGGTTAGGGGTCCCAGATACCGTAGCGCAGTGGTTTCCAAACTGCAGCCCGGGGGCCAAATTGCGGCCGTTTGCTTGCCTTTATCCGGCCCTTGGGCCAATATTCCATCCACTGACACCAACTTTCGGTCACTATTGCTTCCACTGACACCAACGATGGGTCAGAATTCCTTCCATTGACGCCAATGATGGGTCAGAATACCTTCCACTGATGCCAACGATGGTTCAGAATTCCTTCCACTGATGCCAACGATGAGTCAGAATTCCTTCCACTGACGCCAACGATGGGTCAGAATTCCTTCCACTGACGCCAACGATGGGTCAGAATTCCTTCCGCTGGCGCCAACGATGGGTCAGAACTCCTTCCACTGACGCCAACGATGGGTCAGAATTCCTTCCGCTGACGCCAACGATGGGTCAGAATTCCTTCCGCTGGCGCCAACGATGGGTCAGAATTCCTTCCGCTGACGCCAACGATGGGTCAGAATTCCTTCCGCTGACGCCAACGATGGGTCAGAATTCCTTCCGCTGATGCCAACGATGGGTCAAAATTCCTTCCGCTGACGCCAAGGATGGGTTATAATTCCTTCCGCTGACGCCAACGATGGGTCATAATTCCTTCCACTGATGCCAACGATGGGTCAGAATTCCTTCCGCTGACGCCAACGATGGGTCAGAATTCCTTCCGCTGATGCCAACGATGGGTCAAAATTCCTTCCGCTGACGCCAAGGATGGGTTATAATTCCTTCCGCTGACGCCAACGATGGGTCATAATTCCTTCCACTGACGCCAACGATGGGTCAGAATTCCTTCCGCTGATGCCAACGATGGGTCAGAATTCCTTCCGCTGACGCCAACGATGGGTCAGAATTCCTTCCGCTGATGCCAACGATGGGTCAGAATTCCTTCCGCTGATGCCAACGATGGGTCAGAATTCCTTCCGTTGACGCCAACGATGGGGCACTGTTTATTCCCACTGGACGCCAGGACATTTTCTACTCCCACTGGCCACAGTCCGACCCCCTACTCCCCCTCAAAGTCTGAAGGGCAGTAAACTAGCCCTTTTGTTTAGAAAGTTTGGAGACCCCTGCCATAGCAGAACACTTAGACTCTCCAGACCAATGTCCAGCCTCACAGCGTCAGAACCTTTAAGCCGACCCGGCAACACTGTAGCCCCAAATTTCAGTGTGTCCTCCAAGTGAGTCACGAGGCCCTTCTGAGAGACCAGCCTTCTTCTTGGCTCTCTCCAGCAAGGGGCCTCTTCCTTGGCACAGCTTCCTTCAGACCGGGCAGGACAGCCTCAGGAC
Source organism: Lithobates septentrionalis (assembly GCA_037952835.1). Taxonomy (NCBI): domain Eukaryota; kingdom Metazoa; phylum Chordata; class Amphibia; order Anura; family Ranidae; genus Lithobates; species Lithobates septentrionalis. The sequence goes on from JBBDGP010003574.1 coordinate 31,409, forward strand.
CACTTAAGCACACGTTAGACTATTGGGCCAAACAGCAGAGCTCCACCAAGCAGCACCTCCCTAGGCCTCAGCCCAGGGGAAGAGAGCAAGCACATGGCCTGTCCCAAATATTTTATATCCTTCCCCAGCATGCACCAGTGGCATAATCCTCCTACTGGATTGGCTGAAAAAAATATAAATATTCATGACTGAAGTTTTGTTTGAAATCTCATACTATGACCAGTAATATCAGTAGCATCTACCGGCAATAGTGAGAAATCGCAAGCCAAATTAGGAAAAACCAGGTGAAAAACTATACAATCAGTCTGAGCTAACTACAGCCTAGCCAAAAACTACATTGACATAGTAGACCGTGTTTAGGACCAGGGGGGCTACAAATGCAGAGGCTACCTATCGCACAGGCATTCACTCTGGCTCCATTAAACAGCCTAGGGGGAGAGGGCCAACGTTCCCGCTAGGCGAACTAGGTAGCCCCCTAGGGTGCACTGCTGCCTAGAGGGCGCAGCCAGGACCCGCTGACTTTCCCGTTAGCCTGGCTGAAGAACACGGGGAACACAAAGCGATAGAGGGAAGTCGGAGCAGGCAGGCATGAGGTCGCCAGAGGAGGCGGGCACAGCTGGGGTGGCGGAGGAGGCGAGCATGAGGTCAACGGAAGAGGCGAGCACGGCTGGGGAGGTGAAGGAAGCGGGCATGAGGTCAGCGGAGGAGGGGGGCACAGCTGGGGAGGCGGAGGAGGTGGGCATGAGGTCAGCGGAGGAGGGCGGCACCTGCGTGGCCCTAGGCAAGACTAATAAAACCCCTTCTGGGCAGGCGGTGGGGGGAATGTTAGTCTTGCCATGGGCGCAAAATAGGTAAAGATCGGGCAGGGAGGTCTTTTTAAGATTTATTGCTTGTAGTTGTAACAGGAGAGGGGCTGGGGTGGGATGGGATACTCCATAAATGTTAATGTGTAACAGGAGGACACACTTCACTAGGTGGAACTTCTTTGAACAGTCTGTAAGCCAGAAACAAAGGGGAAGGACAGAATTGAGACCCTATAAGAGCCGTCTTAGAGAGAGCAGTCTACAAGGGGGGCTAAAAAGAAGCCGTCCAGTGCAGGTCTCCAGTCTGAATTGTCAGAGATCTTGTTATTGAAGGATGCTCTTTGATTTTGCATTCTTCTGACGTCCTCTATCTTGTGGTAAGTCGGTTGAAATGCAGATTTCCATTCCAATGACAAAAGGTACTTGTCGGTTGTTAATATGTGTGATATACCAAGCTGTGTCCTGTGCGCTGTGCGGAGTACGGCATCCAGCGCCTCACTGTTAAGGTGATAATAGCGTGTCTGGCCGCAGGGCGGTAATAAATGGAGGAAAAGAGATTAGTTTGGTGGAATCGCGGACGGTTTTACGATTGTGAAATATTATTCTCTTTAGCTGCATTCTATTATCGGCCAGTTCCCTCAGTCATAGCTTTAAATACTATGGGAGCTGTGCTACATTTACCACATATATAAATGTTACAAAAGGTCTTCAAGGACTAATCCATCGCCATGGTATGGGAAGGCGACTTCCTAAGCTGCATTGACAGGCATTAAGTTAGAGAGGACCTATACTGTGGAAGCTGTGCCCCCCCAAAGAAACAAGGAGAGGGCAAAGGACTAGTCATCAGTATTTTCCTATTACCGATTCGCCATGCCTTGTTCTGCCCTGTGCCTCGCTGTTGAAGTCGCCATAGTGGTAGAAGCAGGGCTTTGCCTTCTCATATCTAAGTTGTGCCCTGATTTCTGATGGGGTAATCATAAAGGTGGAGGATGCACAGATCCACTTAATGGATAAAGCAGAAGCAGGGAGATCCTTGCAATGCAGGTGCTCATTTACAGCTTCCTCTCCTGAAAGTGAGTAGCACAGTGGTGGCATCGCCAAATCTCACTCCAGATCTCTTGAGGCCACCAGGCTTAGACACAGGGAAATCCTTGCATTGCCGGTCCTCTCCGGCATAAAGAGCAGTGAGCAGCGCAGTAGGGACAGCACAAGGTGCCCCTCCAAATCTTCTGAGGCTACCATGTTTGGAAGAAGGGAGAGCCTTCCACGGTAGGTCCTCAGGTACAACATCCTCTCTAGCAAGGAGAATAATGAGCAGCAAAGTAGTGACATCACCAAATCCCACCCCAAATCTCTGGAGGCTACCAGGCTTGGAAGCAGAGACATCCTTGCATTGCCAGTCCTCAGGTACAGCTTCCTCTCCAGCAAGGAGAACAATGAGCAGCATAGGTGTGCGCAGCCTCTTGCATTAGGGTGTGCACCCCAAAGCTCAAATACATATGCATGTGTATATGTACTGATGGTGTCAGTAGGGCAGTGGACAGTGTAATTTTGTTCATTTTCTTTTCCCAAAAATGTTTGGCTTGTGTAACATTTTTGGGGGGGATGAAATATCAGTGGTCTAAACAGGGGGGAATATGCAGCACACAAGGCAATTAGGGTGTGCCCAGGCACACCTGGCACACCCTGTGCGCACGCCTATGATGAGCAGTAAGATAGTGACATCACCAAATTTCACTCCAAATCTCTTGAGACTACCAGGCTTGGAATAAAGATAGATCCATTTACTGCAGGTCATCAGGTACAACATCCTCTCCAGCAAGTAGAACAGTGAGTAAAACAGTATTGACAGCACCAGTTACCCCTCCAAATCTTCTGAGGCTACCATGCTTGGAAGCAGGGAGATCCTTGCACTGCAGATCCTCGGGTACAGTTTCCTCTCCAGTAAGGAGAACAATGAGCAGCAATGTAGTGGCATCACCAAATCTCACTCCACATCTATTGAGGCTACCAGGTTTGGAAGCAGGGAAATCATTGCACTGAAGGCCCTTAGGTACAGCTTCTTCTCCAGCAAGGAGAACAGTGAGCAGCACAGTAGTGACCTCACCAAATCTCACTCCACATTTCTTGAGACTGCAAGGCTTGGAAGCAGGGAGATCCTCACACTGCAGATATTCAGGTACAGCTTATTTTCCAGCAAGGAGAACAGCGAGCGGCAAAGTAGTGACATCACCAAACCTTACTTCAAATTTCGTGAGACTATCAGTCACAGGCAGCAGTGCCTTAGATGTTTTCACACTGCACATGCTGCATACATCTATGGGGCTACAGAATTAGATGTGCCTAGGCACCGGAAGTGCACTGCCATTTTTAATGGGAAATCTTTCAGGAACATAGGACATTTTATATTTTAGTCCAGGTCCACTTTAATGTATCACTAAAGGCAAAAGGTCTTTTTTAGCTTTGGATAGAGTACAGAGGGATTAGACGCCCTGTCAGGCTTATATTGCTGCCTGTACCCCGGTTCGTGAGATTCTCCCTCTCTTTGTCATGTTTTATCATTATCCGTGAAAGAAAAGAGCATCCCTAATAAAAATAAAAAAGATAAAAAAAGTTTTGCCTTTTAGTTCTACAGTATTTTAAGTCCACCAGAACTCCTCATGCTTTAATGTGAATGTATTGTGTAATCTATTGAACATTGTCCCTGTTCTGTACACTTTGTAATATTCCAGTGCACTTGCTGCAGGCTTTTAATAGACGTTCTGAGTTCAGTACTGTAACTGCATAATTGTGCCTAGTTTATTTATAAGAGACATTGTACATCTTCAGTGTCTTTTCAAATAGGGTGGTATGTCACTAAAGTTGAGAGTCCCCGCGCTGTCAACCTAAAGATATTTCTGGGGATGCTGGTCATCTGACCTCAAGCTCTATGCAGACTACTGGGTGAGGTAATGAACAAATTACAGGAGATGAGGGCTGGGGATTAGGGCAAATCTAGTCTTGAGCACTGCTCTGATAAAGGGCTGGGATGATGACACTGCTTGGATGGAGGGTTGAGGTGATAGCACTGCTTGGATGGAGGGTTGAGGTGATAGCACTGCTTGGATGGAAGGTTGAGGTGATAGCACTGCTTGGATGCAAGGTTGAGGTGATAGCACTGCTTGGATGGAGGGTTGAGGTGATAGCACTGCTTGGATGGAGGGTTGAGCTGATAGCACTGCTTGGATGTAAGATTGAGCTGATAGCACTGCTTGGATGGAGGGTTGAGGTGATAGCACTGCTTGGATGGAAGGTTGAGCTGATAGCACTGCTTGGATGGAAGGTTGAGCTGATAGCACTGCTTGGATGGAGGGTTGAGGTGATAGCACTGCTTGGATGGAAGGTTGAGCTGATAGCACTGTGTCATGAGAAGGTCTACCCGTTGGTGGCGCTATCGGTCTCTTGGATCGCAGTACCAGTGTCCATCAGCAGGTGTCTCCCAACACCTAGGACCTGCAGTAAGAGGTCTTTCCTGCTGGTGGCACTGTTGCATCCTCGGGCCGTAGTACCGGCGTCAACCAGCGGGTGCACTCTGGCAGTGTGGAGCAAACAGGTCACACTGCGCTCAGCTGTAACGTGAGGTCAATTACCACAGCCTTACAAATACCCGGCAAGCCCTCATAGGCTTGCCTTGGTATCTCTCTCTCTCTCCCTGCGTTCTGACCTTGCTGCCTGTTTGACCTTGAGCCTGCTATCTGCCTTGTCCTGATCTGATCCAATCCCTATCCTGAGGCCTTCCTAGTGCTGTCCCTTCTGTTCCTGGCTCCCTTGGATCCCTGCCCTGAACCCCATCCATCCATCCTCTCCTTGTCCTGTTCAGGTTCCCGTCCTTACCCTTATGCTGACTTCCCTGTGTATGACCTTGGCTTGGCTTGTTTACGATTACGGTATATCCCTTTACTTATATATATTTATACATTGTTGTTTGTAGTGGGTTGTTGTGTGGGTTTTTGCACTGTTTGTTCCTGTCACTTGTCACTTGTTAATAAACACCATTTCACTTACATGTGTTTCTGGTCTCCTCTGTGCAGTCCACACAGTCTGGTCAATTAGATATCCTGACAGTATACCAAGGCCATCCCTGACCAGACGTGGCTGCACTGAGAAACCGTCTTGTTACGGTGGGTGTGCAAAATGGACTTTGATGAAATTGTCTATTATTCTCTGCTGGCGGAAGAGGATAATGAATATTGTTGCCAGACTCTTAAAGATTGGACCCGTGACCAACTGCTGGAAACGATACAAACAGCCCATTTATTTGTAGATCAAGGTCATGCGTTATTTGAGGATGTTCAGCCTTTGATTCAATTATGTATAAAGTCAGCCTTGTCATGCACTCCCGAAGGTAGTGACGATTACTCCCCTCCTTTCAGTTTTGACCAGGTGGAATCCCTGGTATGGTTGTTAGAGGATGATCCGGCTTACTTTGATGAACATTATTCCGCTTGTTCCCAGCAGGTGTTATCCGATTGCATTTATTCAGTACAATCTCTGGTTAGTCAGGCTGTATGTGAATCAACGTTTGTTCAACCTTTGCTGCAGGCATGGTCAGACCTCCTGTCTTTAGCTAAACCACAACATTCCAGCCCTGCCATTAATCATCTGCCTTCCAAAAGATCTATCTCCCCGTCACCTATGGCAACCTCAGCTACAACCCAGTTTAATCAGTTCCCTACCAAATACTATCACCCAGTCTCCAAGTGTCGCACCTATCCTGCTTTCAATTCACCTGTCTCTTCTCCTTCACCTGTTACAGTCCCACAAAACCCCTCTCTAGCTACAGTTCCTTGGTCTTCCTTCGATCCAGCCACTTTCTTCGCTTACAGCCCTGCACCTACATACAAAACTGCACGGGCTAAACCAAAGAAGAAGCAAAAATTCTTCCCGACCCATACCATCCTGCCAGTAACCCAACCTGTTCCAGCTTTGCAGTCTGAAGTCCCAGCTTTGCAGTCTGAAGTCCCAGCTTTGCAGTCTGAAGTCCCAGCTTTGCAGTCTGATGTCCCAGCTTTGCAGTCTGATGTCCCAGCTTTGCAGTCTGATGTCCCAGCTTTGCAGTCTGATGTCCCAGCTTTGCAGTCTGATGTTCCAGCTTTGCAGTCTGCTGGTCCAGCCTTCCAGTCTGCTGTTCCAGCCTTGCAGTCTGATGTTCCAGCTTTGCAGTCTGACGTTCCAGCTCACCAGTCTGATGTTCCAGCTTTCCAGTCTGATGTTCCAGCCTTCCAGTCTGGTGTTTCAGCCTTGCAGTCTGATGTTCCAGCTTCGCAGTCTGACGTTCCAGCTCGCCAGTCTGATGTTCCAGCCTTCCAGTCTGATGTTCCAGTCTTCCAGTCTGGTGTTTCAGCTTTGCAGTCTGCTGTTCCAGTCTTCCAGTCTGCTGTTCCAGTCTTCCAGTCTGCTGTTCCAGTCTTCCAGTCTGCTGTTCCAGCCTTGCAGTCTGATGTTCCAGCTTTGCAGTCTGACGTTCCAGCTCGCCAGTCTGCTGTTCCAGCCTTCCAGTCTGCTGTTCCAGCTTTGCAGTCTGCTGTTCCAGCCTTCCAGTCTGCTGTTCCAGCTTTGCAGTCTGCTGTTCCAGCTTTGCAGTCTGCTGTTCCAGCTTTGCAGTCTGCTGTTCCAGCCTTCCAGTCTGATGCTCCAGCTTTGCAGTCTGAAGTTCAAGCTTTGCAGTCTGATGTTCCAGCCTTCCAGTCTGCTGTTCCAGCCTTCCAGTCTGCTGTTCCAGCCTTCCAGTCTGCTGTTCCAGCCTTCCAGTCTGCTGTTCCAGCTTTGCAGTCTGACGTTCCAGCTTTGCAGTCTGATGTCCCAGCCTTCCAGTCTGATGTTCCAGCTTTGCAGTCTGACGTTCCAGCTTTACAGTCTGATGTGCCTGCCTCCCAGTCTGTCGTCCCGATGCCTGCCTTCCAGCTCGATGTCCCTGCCTCCCAGCCTGATGCCTTGCAGCTTGTCTTCCAGCCTGATGTCTTGATGCCCACCTACCAGTCTGATGTGCCAGCTTCCCAGTCTGATGTGCCAGCTTCCCAGATTGATGTGCCAACTTCCCAGTTTGCTGTACCAGCTTCCCAGCCTGATTCCTTGCAGCTTGTCTTCCAGCCTGATGTCTTGATGCCCACCTACCAGTCTGATGTGCCAGCTTCCCAGTCTGATGTGCCAGCTTCACAGATTGATGTGCCAGCTTCCCAGATTGATGTGCCAGCTTCCCAGCCTGATGCCTTGCAGCTTGTCTTCCAGCCTGATGTCTTGATGCCTACCTGCCAGTCTGATGTGCCAGCTTCCCAGTCTGATGTGCCAGCTTCCCAGTCTGATGTGCCAGCTTCCCAGTCTGATGTGCCAGCTTCCCAGTCTGATGTGCCAGCTTCCCAGATTGATGTGCCAGCTTCCCAGATTGATGTGCCAGCTTCCCAGTTTGCTGTCCCAGCTTCCCAGCCTGATGTCTTGCAGCTTGCCTTTCAGCCTGATGCCTCGAAGATAGCTTCTCAGTCTGATGTGCCAGCTTCCAAGTCGGATGTTCCAGCTTTCCAGTCTGATGTTCCAGCCCTCCAGCCTGATGTTCGGGTGTCTGCTGCCCAGCTCAAGTGTTTCCTGTCGTCTGCTGCCCAGCTCAAGTGCTTCCTGTCGTCTGCTGCCCAGCTCAAGTGCTTCCTGTCGTCTGCTGCCCAGCTCAAGTGTTTCCTGTCGTCTGCTGCCCATCTCAAGTGTTTCCTGTCGTCTGCTGCCCAGCTCAAGTGTTTCCTGTCGTCTGCTGCCCAGCTCAAGTGTTTCCTGTCGTCTGCTGCCCAGCTCAAGTGTTTCCTGTCGTCTGCTGCCCAGCTCAAGTGTTTCCTGTCGTCTGCTGCCCAGCTCAAGTGTTTCCTGTCGTCTGCTGCCCAGCTCAAGTGGTTCCTGTCGTCTGCTGCCCAGCTCAAGTGGTTCCTGTCGTCTGCTGCCCAGCTCAAGTGGTTCCTGTCGTCTGCTGCCCAGCTCAAGTGGTTCCTGTCGTCTGCTGCCCAGCTCAAGTGGTTCCTGTCGTCTGCTGCCCAGCTCAAGTGGTTCCTGTCGTTTGCTGCCCAGCTCAAGTGGTTCCTGTCGTTTTCTGCCCAGCTCAAGTGGTTCCTGTCGTTTGCTGCCCAGCTCAAGTGGTTCCTGTCGTTTGCTGCCCAGCTCAAGTGGTTCCTGTCGTTTGCTGCCCAGCTCAAGTGGTTCCTGTCGTTTGCTGCCCAGCTCAAGTGGTTCCTGTCGTCTGCTGCCCAGTTTAATGACTCTGACATGCCAGCAGTACCCACTGTCCAGGTTGATGTACCCGATGCCCGGCCTGATGTGCCCTCACCTGTCCAGTTGAAGGCCATGAACTTTGAACAGATACACCTTGTTGGAGCGTCCGGAGGCCGCTCCTTTAGGGGGGGGTACTGTCATGAGAAGGTCTACCCGTTGGTGGCGCTATCGGTCTCTTGGATCGCAGTACCAGTGTCCATCAGCAGGTGTCTCCCAACACCTAGGACCTGCAGTAAGAGGTCTTTCCTGCTGGTGGCACTGTTGCATCCTCGGGCCGTAGTACCGGCGTCAACCAGCGGGTGCACTCTGGCAGTGTGGAGCAAACAGGTCACACTGCGCTCAGCTGTAACGTGAGGTCAATTACCACAGCCTTACAAATACCCGGCAAGCCCTCATAGGCTTGCCTTGGTATCTCTCTCTCTCTCCCTGCGTTCTGACCTTGCTGCCTGTTTGACCTTGAGCCTGCTATCTGCCTTGTCCTGATCTGATCCAATCCCTATCCTGAGGCCTTCCTAGTGCTGTCCCTTCTGTTCCTGGCTCCCTTGGATCCCTGCCCTGAACCCCATCCATCCATCCTCTCCTTGTCCTGTTCAGGTTCCCGTCCTTACCCTTATGCTGACTTCCCTGTGTATGACCTTGGCTTGGCTTGTTTACGATTACGGTATATCCCTTTACTTATATATATTTATACATTGTTGTTTGTAGTGGGTTGTTGTGTGGGTTTTTGCACTGTTTGTTCCTGTCACTTGTCACTTGTTAATAAACACCATTTCACTTACATGTGTTTCTGGTCTCCTCTGTGCAGTCCACACAGTCTGGTCAATTAGATATCCTGACACACTGCTTGGATGGAGGGTTGAGCTGATAGCACTGCTTGGATGGAAGTTTGAGCTGATAGCACTGCTTGGATGGAAGGTTGAGCTGATAGCACTGCTTGGATGGAAGGTTGAGCTGATAGCACTGCTTGGATGGAGGGTTGAGGTGATAGCACTGCTTGGATGGAAGGTTGAGCTGATAGCACTGCTTGGATGGAAGGTTGAGCTGATAGCACTGCTTGGATGGAGGGTTGAGGTGATAGCACTGCTTGGATGGAAGGTTGAGGTGATAGCACTGCTTGGATGGAGGGTTGAGCTGATAGTACTGCTTGGATGGAAGGTTGAGCTGATAGCACTGCTTGGATGGAGGGTTGAGGTGATAGCACTGCTTGGATGGAGGGTTGAGGTGATAGCACTGCTTGGATGGAGGATTGAGGTGATAGCACTGCTTGGGTGGAAGGTTGAGGTGATAGCACTGCTTGGATGGAGGGTTGAGCTGATAGTACTGCTTGGATGGAAGGTTGAGCTGATAGCACTGCTTGGATGGAGGGTTGAGGTGATAGCACTGCTTGGATGGAGGGTTGAGGTGATAGCACTGCTTGGATGGAGGGTTGAGCTGATAGCACTGCTTGGATGGAAGGTTGAGCTGATAGCACTGCTTGGATGGAGGGTTGAGGTGATAGCACTGCTTGGATGGAGGGTTGAGCTGATAGCACTGCTTGGGTGGAAGGTTGAGGTGATAGCAGTGCTTGGATGGAGGGTTGAGGTGATAGCACTGCTTGGATGGAGGGTTGAGCTGATAGCACTGCTTGGATGGAAGGTTGAGCTGATAGCACTGCTTGGATGGAGGGTTGAGGTGATAGCACTGCTTGGATGGAGGGTTGAGCTGATAGCACTGCTTGGGTGGAAGGTTGAGGTGATAGCACTGCTTGGATGGAGGGTTGAGGTGATAGCACTGCTTGGATGGAAGGTTGAGCTGATAGCACTGCTTGGATGGAGGGTTGAGGTGATAGCACTGCTTGGATGGAAGGTTGAGGTGATAGCACTGCTTGGATGGAGGGTTGAGGTGATAGCACTGCTTGGATGGAAGGTTGAGCTGATAGCACTGCTTGGATGAAGGGTTGTCCTGATAGCACTGCTTGGATGGAAGGTTGAGCTGATAGCACTGCTTGGATGGAGGGTTGTCCTGATAGCACTGCTTGGATGGAGGGTTGAGGTGATAGCACTGCTTGGATGGAGGGTTGAGGTGATAGCAGTGCTTGGATGGAGGGTTGAGGTGATAGCAGTGCTTGGATGGAGGGTTGAGGTGATAGCAGTGCTTGGATGGAGGGTTGAGGTGATAGCAGCGCTTGGATGGAGGGTTGAGGTGATAGCAGTGCTTGGATGGAGGGTTGAGGTGATAGCAGTGCTTGGATGGAGGGTTGAGGTGATAGCACTGCTTGGATGGAGGGTTGAGGTGATAGCAGTGCTTGGATGGAGGGTTGTCCTGATAGCACTGCTTGGATGGAGGGTTGTCCTGATAGCACTGCTTGGATGGAGGGTTGTCCTGATGGCACTGCTTGGATGGAGGGTTGTCCTGATAGCACTGCTTGGATGGAGGGTTGTCCTGATGGCACTGCTTGGATGGAGGGTTGTCCTGATGGCACTGCTTGGATGGAGGGTTGTCCTGATGGCACTGCTTGGATGGAGGGTTGTCCTGATAGCAGTGCTTGGATGGAGGGTTGAGGTGATAGCACTGCTTGGATGGAGGGTTGAGGTGATAGCACTGCTTGGATGGAGGGTTGTCCTGATAGCACTGCTTGGATGGAGGGTTGAGGTGATAGCACTGCTTGGATGGAGGGTTGTCCTGATAGCACTGCTTGGATGGAGGGTTGTCCTGATAGCACTGCTTGGATGGAGGGTTGTCCTGATGGCACTGCTTGGATGGAGGGTTGAGGTGATAGCAGTGCTTGGATGGAGGGTTGAGGTGATAGTACTGCTTGGATTGAGGATAGCGCTGATAGCACTTGTAGTTGTTGTGTACACCTGTGCCATGCTCATCTGGTCCCCAGGTTCTGAAGAGTTCTGCCTGTCTGTATTTATAAATTCCTCCCAGAACCAGGGTAAGGGAGGGGGGGGGGGGGATCCAGTGTTGGAAGCACTTTTAATGACCGCATTTTCTGTGCAGCCCCTCCAGCTTGGGTTTGATCATGTGACGTCAGTCACCCCTACAACACTGCAGCACTCTCTGTTCTGCTGGCACCATATCTGAGACCAAAGGAGCGCCCTTCATCCCGGGAATAGCAATGAGGCAGAATCACTGCATCAAACAGACAACCATATTAATATTTTATCATATGGTCGCGCTGTCCATTCCGACTGCATGGCAACTCTTCATTTATTTAGTTAGTTTGCTTTAAAGTGAATCAGCTCTCTTTTTTTTCAAAGGTATTTTAGTCACCTCAGAACAAAATCAAATTCATGGAATAATTCTTAGTAATGTAGGTTGGGAGTTTTTTAGGAATATATACATTTTTTGGTCGATTTTTATTGTATATTTTTGAAAAAGAATACTTTCTATTTGATTATTTCCAAAAATGTGTTTTGTTTTTTTAAATTATTTTTTTTATTTTTTTTTTAAGGGGGAACACATGGCGCTCAGCCATAATAGCATGTTAGTCTTTATAATAAGAGCGCCCGGCATCACAGATAGGGGGGTTGATGCTCTTTGTCACCAGTGGTAGACTTGGAACCCCTTTTAACCCCTTCAATACTGTACACTTTCACCCCCTTCCTGCCCAGGCCAATTTTCAGCTTTCAGCGCTCTCACACTTTGAATGACAATTGCGCAGTCATGCAACACTGTACCCAAATGACATTTTTTATAATTTTTTTTTTTTTATATGATACAGATAGAGCTTTCTTTTGGTGGTATTTAATCACTGCTGGGGTTTTAATTTTTTGCTAATTTTCAAACAAAAAAAAAACTTTTTCTTAGTTTCTGTTATACAATTTAGCAAATAAGTCATTTTTTTTCTACACTGATGGGCACAGATAAGGAAGCATCAGTGGCGGCCCGTCCATTAGGGGCGCCCGGGCTCCTCCCTCTCTCTCCACACCACCCCCTATATGAATAATAGATAGATAGATGAATTACAGCAGTGGGGGGGTGTTTTTTTTTCTGAAGCACCTAATTAGAGCCAGAGGCTCTAATAGGCTTCAAAATAGGGTGGGCTTGGAGCGCAGATCATTGCGCCATCGGCCCACCCAGGTGTGGCAACAGCGAATGAATATTCGCTGTTGTAACACTGATCCTCATTCCGGCCAATCAGAAGCAGCTCTGCTACCCATTTTGCGATAGGCCGAAAAGAGAAGAGCCCCAATTGGCCGCCGAGGAAGGGGGAGGAAACTGAAGCCGTCGATGCCTGGGAAAGCAGGGAAAGGGAGAGCCGTCGCTGCCGCCAAGGAGCAAGGGAAGCCGCCGGTGAAGCGCTGCATAGATCAGGTAAGTGCACCTGACCTACCTACTGACCGCCAGTGGGGGGGTTGGTTGTCCCCCCCCCAAAAATCACCAGGCCGCCACTGGGATGCATTGATAGGAACCACTGATGGGCACTGGTAACCTGCTATGATCTGTACTGATGGGCACTGATAAATAAGCTGCAATGATCTGTACTGATGGGCACTGATAAGCTGAAATGGTCTGTACTGATGGGCACTGATAAGCTGCAATGATCTGTACTGATGGGCACTGATAAGCTGAAATGGTCTGTACTGATGGGCACTGATAAGCTGCAATGATCTGTACTGATGGGCACTGATAAGCTGAAATGGTCTGTACTGATGGGCACTGATAAGCTGCAATGATCTGTACTGATCGGCACTGATAAGCTGAAATGGTCTGTACTGATGGGCACTGATAAGCTGCAATGATCTGTACTGATGGGCACTGATAAACTGCAATGGTCTGTACTGATGGGCGCTGATAAGCTGCAATGATCTGTACTGATGGGCACTGATAAACTGCAATGGTCTGTACTGATGGGCGCTGATAAGCTGCAATGATCTGTACTAATGGGTGCTGATAAGCTGCAATGATCTGTACTGATGGGCGCTGATAATCTGCAATGATCTGTACTGATGGGCGCTGATAAGCTGCAATGATCTGTACTGATGGGCGCTGATAAGCTGCAATGATCTGTACTAATGGGTGCTGATAAGCTGCAATGATCTGTACTGATGGGCGCTGATAAGCTGCAATGATCTGTACTGATGGGCGCTGATAAGCTGCAATGATCTGTACTGATGGGCGCTGATAAGCTGCAATGATCTGTACTGATGGGCGCTGATAAGCTGCAATGATCTGTACTGATGGGCGCTGATAAGCTGCAATGATCTGTACTAATGGGCGCTGATAAGCTGCAATGATCTGTACTGATGGGCGCTGATAAGCTGAAATGATCTGTACTGATGGGCGCTGATAAGCTGCAATGATCTGTACTGATGGGCGCTGATAGGCTGCACTGATAAGCTGCACTGATGGGCACTGATAAGCTGCAATGATCTGCACTGATTGTGATGGGGCTGCACTGATAATCAGGGCACTGATGATCACGTGAAGCTTGTCACCCAAAAAAAGATGGGTAGCTTGTTTCGGGGCGACAAGCTTCATGCGATGCGGTTTGCCGCAATTGCACCACGTTTTTAGGTACCATTTAAAATAAATGGCACCTGAAATTTGCATTGTGCAGTTTGTCATTTTAGGCAGAGTGTTTTGAAATCATCGTAATTCTGCCTGCGATTCAAAACGCTCAGGTGTGACTGCAGCCGAACGCTTAACCATCCGGGAAATTACATCAACCACAACATGCCTCGAGGATGTTCCCCAGAAGCCAAAACAGCTGTCCGGTGGCCCCGCTTTTGCTGGACTGTGGACTCTGAATAGTGCGATCGCCTTCTTTATTTTATGCCGTCCACCGTACCCAGGCTGATTGGATAATAAATGGGCGCACGTTATTATTTATACATTGTTTTACCTGGCAGAAAATGTATAAAACAATCTCCGTTGTGTGTGTTTCATGTGCGTATTTAGCCGAAATTGTCCTACAAGGAGTGTTCTACTTGAAATCTGTGTCATCTCCTTCCCATTTCCTCTGGAGTAGATTGCAGAGTGTCTCATCCTTTGTTGTGGAGATAAGATTGCTGTGTGTGTCATTTCTGACATTGGTGTCATTCATTGCTGATCATATCACCTCCTGTAGATGTTATGAACATGCCACAACAGCACCCGGGAGGGAGCGATAGACGGGAAAGGCAGGAGAATGACGCACAACGCTTCCCTCCACCAATCTCCATATCCTCTCCCTATCCTATCCTATCGCTCTCTCTTCTCAGCCTACCCAACCTGAAGTTTTGGTTATAGGTGGACAGACAGGGCTGCTGTTAGGAATCACAGGGCCCGGTGTTCTGACATATACTGTCCTCCTATCAGATAGTGTCCGCCCCGTACTGCGCAGGAGCAGCGCCTGCGCAGTACGGAGGAGAAGGAGATGCCGAAAATGTCCGAAGTTGATCAGCTGACCATCAGCTGTACACGGCGCTCGGGCACTTGTTAGCGATGGCTTTGCAAGAGGGCCCCTCGCGGGCTCGCTTCGCTCGCCACGCTTCGGGCACCGCCTCGCTGTGCTCGGCAACTATTTATTCTAACTCTATGTCCACTTGGATAGTAGGGAATGATCCTGGACATAGGGTAAGAATAAATGCGCAGGCGCCGTGTACAGCTGACGATCAGCTGTTGAACTTCGGAGACTTTCGGCGTCTCGTTTGTCCTCCGTACTGCGCCTGCGCAGTACAGGGCGGACACTTTTGGATAGGGGACTGTATTCGACAAGACACCGGTACCAGGGCCGGGACAAGGGGTGGGCAGAAGGGACGGCTGCCCTGGGCACTGTGGTATCATGTGAGGTGGGAGGTGGGGCACCAGGAGGAGATAGGGGGAGGGGATATGTGTTGGGAGGGGCAATTTGGGGGGGCATCAGGGAGTTAGAATTGTTTTAGAAGGGGAAATTTGGGGTTATATGCTAGGAGTGGTGATTTAAGGAGATTTGTGTTGGGAGGGGGGATGGGGAAAGAGGGGGATTTTTTTTTGAGGGGGGGGATTTGTGCTAGTAGGGATCAATGGGGGGAGATATGTGCTGGTAGGGTATTTCTTTTTTGTGGGGAGGGGATTTGAGCACACAGGGAGATCGGGGGGGGGGGGGGGGATTCGCTGGGGAGGATTTGAGTTGGAAGGAAATGGGGGGGGGGATTTTTGCTGGGAGGGGGGACTTAGACTGTGTGTGTGTGTGTGTGTGTGTGTGTGTGGGGGGGGGGGTGTACCCAGAGAGGAAATTTGAGGGCTTTGAAGGGTAGAGATTTGTACTAGAAGCTGTGTTTTTTGTTTTGGGGTTGGAAGGGGGGCATTTGTGCTCGGGGGGATTTCTGCAGGGGATATGAATTTGTTCTGGGAGTAGGTGGAATTTATGCTTAGAGG
This sequence comes from Lithobates septentrionalis, assembly GCA_037952835.1. NCBI lineage: Eukaryota > Metazoa > Chordata > Amphibia > Anura > Ranidae > Lithobates > Lithobates septentrionalis. The sequence continues at coordinate 46,825 of JBBDGP010003574.1, forward strand.
AAAAGTATGCAGGTTAGTGCTTAATTTTTTTTTGGGGGGGGGGGGTTTGCTGACACATAATGCTCATACATCTTGGGGGGGCACAATTTGGCATGTTCGCCCTGGACTTTAGGTGACCTTGTCTTAGCACTGCCCAGTACAGCCTACCTGATCCTCTCTCTATCCTGAGGCTACCCCCCCCCCCCCATATCCTGCATCTGCTGGGAGGGAGGGGAGAAGGAGCTGTCAGCACTGCTAGAGGAGCACATGGGGGGGGGGTGGCAGGAAGGGAAAGGAGATCTACAGGAGGGATGATTGGTGTGGTGGGGGGCGTATTACCATAACAGATCCCCTGTAGTGCCCCCCCCCCCCCCACCCCTTGCAGCAGCTGGAAGCAGGTGGGAGGGAAAGAAGATATAGCCGGCAGCACTGCAAGGAAGTTTTTTGGGAGGAGGGATTTGTGCTAGTAAGGATGATTAGGGGGTATTTGGGCTAGGAGGGGAAATTTGGGGGTGGGGATTTGTGCTTGGAGGAGGGGTTTGGAGTGGGGAGGGGGGAATTTTTTCTTGGAGGGGAAATTTGAGTGGTAGAGGATTTGTACTAAGAGGGGGAGGTTGTTTTTTATTTTTTTTGGGGGGGGGGGGAGATTTGTGTAATGCAGAGGGTCCAGGCAGCAGGAGGAAGGGGAAATCTGATCATGGACAGCAGGGGGTGATTGGTTTGGGCAAAAGTTATAGGGTCTACAAACTATGGGATATTTTTATTTTTTTTTACTAGTAATGGCGGCAATCGGCGACTTATAGCGGGGCTGCAATATTGCGGCAGACAGTCGGACACTAACTGACACTTTTGACACTTTGTGGGGACCAGTGACACTAATACAGTGATTTGAGCTAGAAATATGCACTGTCACTGTACTAATGACTCTGGCAGGGAAGGGGTTAAACATCAGCGACGATCAAAGGGTTAACTGTGCCCCCAGCGAGTGTTTGTGCACTGTGGGGGGGAGGTGCTTTTACTAGGGGAAGTCATGGATCAGTGCCCCTGCTTTACAGGAACACAGGATCCATACCTTCCCTACTGACAAATATGGAGATGCAAAAGGTGGGACTTTAAGGGCCCTTGCACACTGGGGCGGTTTGCAGGCGCTACTGCGCTAATAATAGTGCCTGCAAACCGACCCAAAAGTGCCGCTGCTTTGTCTCCAGTGTGAAAGCCCCGAGGGCTTTCACACTGGAGCGATGCGCTAGCAGGACGGGAAAAAAAGTCCTGCTAGCAGCATCTTCGGAGTGGTGAAGGAGCGGTGTGTATACCGCTCCTTCACCGCTCCTGCCCATTGAAATCAATGGGACGGCACGGCTATACCGCCGGCAAAGTGCCTCTGCAGAGGCGCTTTGCGGTGGTTTTAACCCTCTCTCGGCCGCTAGCAGGGGGTAAAACCGCCCCGCTAGCGGCCGAATACCGACGGTAAAGCGCCATTTACAATAGCGGCGCTTTACCGCCGACAACGCCCCCGCCACAGTGTGAAAGGACCCTTAAGGTGCCAGCATAAATCTACAACATGATCATTTAAGATAAAAAATATTTATAATGTAAAAATGTCACATAAAACATGTAAGTTATACAACTGTGCAGCCACTTCTGCTCTACATGTTTCGCCCAGAAGAGCTTCCTCATGAAACTTTAGAGTGCTGCATAGAGTTGATGCTATAAGTGAGAAGAACAGACATTTAAAGGTATTTGCAATAAATTAAATTTAAATGGGTATAAAGAAAAAATCACCACTCTAAGGAGGTCAATCGGGAACCTCTCCTCCAAACAGGAAGCCTCAGGTGCCGGCAATGCTAGTAGTGATAAATGTGAGACAGCCGCACTCAAAATGATCTCCTATATTGATAAAAACAACAAAAATACATGCCACAGCAAGAAGTACAGGGAAGCTGATGCATTTCACACTATAGTTAGTACTTCTTGCTGTGGCATGTACTTTTGTTATTTAAATGGTTGTAGTTACAATTTTTATTTTTATCATCATTAAAGTTCGTTTTTTACATAAATCTTATACAACATATATTGAATTAAAAAGAGGGTCCTACCGGATGCTTATAAAATTAAAATTTGGTTCAATAGGGCAAACAAATTTTTCTGGGGCCCCTTGAAACGATGATCTGCCTTGTTTGCATCAGCGTTCTAGCTCTCTGTTTAATGATAGGCGGGTGCCAGTGGATATTGAGCCTGCGGCACCCGCAGATCAGCTCCCGCTGTGTCTAATCACAGCGGTAGCGTGTCACTGGCGGTGCGCATGCGCACCCCAGACCCCCAAAGTGTCGGGTCACATACCTAATACGTGATCCAGCGCAGCAGTGCCACCTTGCCACAGTATATGTACGTTATACTGGCGGCAAGTGGTATAAAGTGGTTTTTTTTTCCTGAAAATTAGCGTTTGATAAACCGCATAAATATTGCAACAACCATTTTATTCTCCAGGGTCTCTGCTTAATGATAAATGTGTAATGTTTCGGGGTTCTAAGTCATTTTTTAGCTAAAAAAAATCCAGTATTTTATTTGTATGAGGGAAATGTCAGACGTGGCACCGGCTGGACGAGAACTGGTTAAGTGCTTATATGCTAATGTTGGCACACCAAGTAAAAGTAGACTTGGCTCTTGTATTTATACAAAGCGTGATTTCCTCATCTATTTTCTGCTCTGCCGTCTTCATTTCCATGTGTGTTTAAGGCTCAGCGGTCTCTGCCTTTTATTTCTGCGTTCTCCGAGCGGCTCTTGAACTTTTATAGTCGGTTGAGCAGCGATGATAACATGTGTCCCGGCGAGTCTATAAATTCCGCATGGATGAGTGAAGTGCAGTATTGATGGCTCATCCATCAATGACACCCCAGAGACTTCCCCCCTCTGACAGCGCGGGGGCGCCAACATTGATGGCAGCACAGACCATTACACCTGAGCACAGAATCCCAGCAATCTTCTGTTTAAGAAGGACGCTTTTATATGTATGGCGCTCACATGACTGCCCAGGTGACTACTCTGGGGCCCAGAGCCACCGGGAAGGTGATTATCTTCAGGTATTACCTAAAGCTGAGGGCTGTTCTGCCAGCCAAAGGATTTGTAGTTCTGTCCATCCAGTCCTGAGATTAACAAAGCTCTGCCACACAGCACAGTCCTGTCTGACAGGGTAGGAGACCTGATTGTTCTCTGCTGCAAATTAGGTAACATTTGCAGGTCTTGTCCCTCCCCCAGCCTGTGACTGGGCAGTTCTTGTCTGTTCATAATTTTTAGAAGGAAATACTTCCTGCAGGCTGCAGTAGACAGATGAGATCATCGCAGCCTAGGTGGTTTGTTCAGGTGTCATTCAGGGTCACCATTCCTAGACTGAGATTTACTGGAAAGTTACAATGTTGCAGCCTCTCACCTTGTGACTCTACAAAGTTACAATGTTGCAGCCTCTCACCTTGTGACTCCCTACAAAGTTACAATGTTGCAGCCCCTCACCTTGTGACTCCCTACAAAGTTACAATGTTGCAGCCTCTCATCTTGTGACTCTACAAAGTTACAATGTTGCAGCCTCTCACCTTGTGACTCCCTACAAAGTTACAATGTTGCAGCCTCTCATCTTGTGACTCTACAAAGTTACAATGTTGCAGCCTCTCATCTTGTGACTCTACAAAGTTACAATGTTGCAGCCTCTCATCTTGTGACTCTACAAAGTTACAATGTTGCAGCCTCTCACCTTGTGACTCCCTACAAAGTTACAATGTTGCAGCCTCTCATCTTGTGACTCTACAAAGTTACAATGTTGCAGCCTCTCACCTTGTGACTCTACAAAGTTACAATGTTGCAGCCTCTCATCTTGTGACTCTACAAAGTTACAATGTTGCAGCCTCTCACCTTGTGACTCCCTACAAAGTTACAATGTTGCAGCCTCTCACCTTGTGACTCCCTACAAAGTTACAATGTTGCAGCCTCTCACCTTGTGACTCTACAAAGTTACAATGTTGCCGCCTCTCACCTTGTGACTCTCTACAAAGTTACAATGTTGCAGCCTCTCACCTTGTGACTCCCTACAAAGTTACAATGTTGCAGCCTCTCATCTTGTGACTCTACAAAGTTACAATGTTGCAGCCTCTCACCTTGTGACTCCCTACAAAGTTACAATGTTGCAGCCTCTCATCTTGTGACTCTACAAAGTTACAATGTTGCAGCCTCTCACCTTGTGACTCTCTACAAAGTTACAATGTTGCAGCCTCTCACCTTGTGACTCCCTACAAAGTTACAATGTTGCAGCCTCTCATCTTGTGACTCTACAAAGTTACAATGTTGCAGCCTCTCACCTTGTGACTCCCTACAAAGTTACAATGTTGCAGCCTCTCATCTTGTGACTCTACAAAGTTACAATGTTGCAGCCTCTCACCTTGTGACTCTCTACAAAGTTACAATGTTGCAGCCTCTCACCTTGTGACTCTCTACAAAGTTACAATGTTGCAGCCTCTCATCTTGTGACTCTACAAAGTTACAATGTTGCAGCCTCTCACCTTGTGACTCTCTACAAAGTTACAATGTTGTAGTCTGATCACCAGGGAAGGAGCAGTGTTAATTTTGGCAGCAAATTTCGATTTAGTTTTAGACTTAGTATTAGGACTAAAATGGAATTTTAGTTTTAGTCCCATTTTAGTCTTCTGCAATTGTTTTAGTTTTAGCCGTATTTATTCGACTAAATCTCCAGAACATTTTAGTCAACTAACTCGTCCTACATTTTAGTCGACTAAAACTCGTTTTAGTTATCTAAAATCTAATGGGTGTAGTTAAATTGTAATGTATTATTTAAGCATTTCGCTACAATTTCCAAACTCAATATATATTGCTGGAGGGAAAAATCTAATATGTTATTTTTTATGGTATTGAGGTATGAACATGCACTACAGACCAGTGTTAATTTTGACGTCAAATTTCAATTTAGTTTTAGTCTTAGTCTTTTGACTAAAATGGCATTTTAGTCTGATTTTAGTCTTTTGACTAAAATGCCATTTTAGTTTTAGTTGTGAATGAATGAATGAATGAATGAATGATTTGTAAAGCTCTGCAAATGCGAACTGAATCGCCTCAAGGCGCTAAGTTGTATTTTAGTCATCTCAATTGTTTAAGCTTTAGTCGACTAAAATGGTATTAAGCTAGTCGACCAAAATGTTTTAGTTGATTTTAGTTGACGAAATTAACACTGGGAAGGAGGCACCAATATGTCCTATTGGCTGTCAGGAGAGGCGCTCGGCAGCAGAGCCGACAATCTATTTAGCGTTAGGAAGGTGTCACATTTTATTTCTTCCGCGTAGTAATATGTTTATCCTAAGAAAGACCATCGCTCACTTTGTCGATCGTCCCCCAGACATCTGCAGCGGCCTAAACAGAGCCATAAAACAGGTTTAGTATCCGGCCTGTAAGAGGAGCGCTCCCTGCACTGACAGAGCGCAGAATTACGAGGCCCTCGCTCGCCGTTCCTCACACGGCCTGAGCTTTGTCACATCATCACACCGCCTGTGCCGGGAGGAAGTGATGACAACCCCCCATCTCTTGTAATGTTAACTGTAAAACAGGTGATTTGCAATGCCAGAGATCCGACAGTCACTGAAATGTGTGACAAGCGAGCCTTAGGGTAAGTGCTCCATCAGCATATAACCAGGAGGGGGCGCAATGGGCGGGCCATTAACTGGATACAAATGACACGATCGCCAGGCGTTCCATGACCGATCGCAATAACAGAATCTGTACGTAGCATGCTTAGTGATATCTAATTGTAACACTTCCAGGTTTTTATTACCTCTCATAGAGATCACACATTGTTACAATGTACAGTCTGATCACTGGGGGAGAGGAGACGGAGGAAATGCTTCTTTTTGCCTGCAACAGGCTGATAGCATCATCTCAGCCTAGGCAAAGTCACTGGACTAGTTTTGTGTAATAAGTTATGCAAGTGTAACAATTGCAGGTATTTAATACCTCTCACAGAGATCACACAATGTTACAATCTGATCACTGAGGGAGGGGAGACTGAGGAAATGCTTGCTCCTGCCTGCAGACTGATTACATTATCTCAGCGTAGACAAAGTCACCCGACTAGTATCCTTCATTTATTGTTATTTTTTTATCTTATGCTATCTTATTTGTAAGTCAAAAATTAATGTATTACTTTGTTAACCTTTTTATGCATCTTTTATGAAAAAAGAAGTAATAAATGATAAAGGATTCCCAGAGCACTAGGGGTTTAGCTAAAGAGACAGTACAGTGGATGAAGCTTGCTTTGCAGCTCCCTCTGTCTGATTGAACCCTTGGACTAAACCATTTGATAAGAGAAGACTCACTGCTGTGATTTCTTAATACATTCCCTAAACATCTTATTCAGAACATCTCTGATTTCTCATGACCTGGAAAGTGAAGAGACACTTTAATTAAAGACCGGGAGGTAGGGAAGTGGATCTAAACTGGAATCCGGTCTTTACAAATCTAACTGGAAGATGTAAGGACAAGGGGCCCTATAGGACACCATTCCTTCTAGGTCCCCTAACTTTACTAGAGCCCACCCTTCCCCATTGTATCCAAAACTAAAAAAAAATAATTGTCTTTTTTATCCTCTGAAATTGACCATACATCCATAGTGTATATCATCCATATACACTATATTGCCAAAAGTATTGGGACACCTGCCTTTACACGCACATGAACTTTAATGGCATCCCAGTCTTAGTCCGTAGGGTACAATATTGAGTTGGCCCACCCTTTGCAGCTATAACAGCTTCAACTCTTCTGGGAAGGCCATCCACAAGGTTTAGGAGGGTGTCTATGGGAATGTTTGACCATTCTTCCAGAAGAGCATTTGTGAAGTTAGGCACTGATGTTGGACGAGAAGGCCTGGCTCGCAGTCTCCGTTCTAATTCATCCCAAAGGTGTTCTATCGGGTTAAGGTCAGGACTCTGTGCAGGCCAGTCAAGTTCCTCCACCCCAAACTTGCTCATCCATGTCTTTATGGACCTTGCTTTGTGCACTGGTGCGCAGTCATGTAGGAACAGGAAGGGGCCGTCTGGGGTTGGGAGCATGAAATTGTCCAAAATGTCTTGGTATGCTGACGCCTTAAGAGTTCCCTTCACTGAAACTAAGGAGCCAAGCCCAACCCCTGAAAAACAACCCTCACACCATAATCCCCCCTCCCCCCACACCATAATCCTCCCTCCACCATTGATTTGGACCAGTGCACAAAACAAGGTCCATAAAGACATGGGTGAGTGAGTTTGGGGTGGAGGAACCTGACTGGCCTGCACAGAGTCCTAACCTCAACCCGATAGAACACCTTTGGGATAAATTAGAGTGGAGACGACGAGCCAGGCCTTCTCGTCCAACATCAGTGCCTAAACCTCACAAATGGGCTTCTGGAAGAATGGTCAAACATTCCCATAGACACCCTCCTAAACCTTGTGGACGGCCTTCCCAGAAGAGTTGAAGCTGTTATAGCTGCAAAGGGTGGGCCAACTCAATATTGAACCCTCCGGACTAAGACTGGGATGTCATTAAAGTTCATGTGCGTGTAAAGGCAGGTGTCCCAATACTTTTGGAAAGTGTGTGTGTATGTATGTATATGTAGCACTAACTCTCGGTGGAGATGCTGGTTTAAGCGGGTCTGTTACCTTCACTCTCCTTCCCTCTGTTTCACCGGCACCGGGTCTAGGGTTCCATTGAGTTTACCTCCGGACGATACAAGTACCAACACTTGAGTACGTTTTCAATGCTTTATTAAACAATTAACGAAGGAAGTAGCAGGAAAGAGGTAGAAGGGAAACTGCAGGGAAGCTCAAATACCTCTCTGTAGGGTTCTTGACAAATGACCTTTAGGGTTGAATATTGCAGTAGAATGCGCTAACAAAAGTCTCTGCCGCAGACTTGATTGGAATAAACCCGTACGATCCTCTGCCACAGGATGTATTGGTATTGCGGTGAACATCAGACACAGTTCTTGAACCTTTAAGCCAACCTGGCAGTACTATGCTGTAAAGTTACTTTAGGATACGTCCTCCAACCGAGTCACCAGGCCCCTCTCCAGACCAGCACTCTGCATGATCCTTCCATGACGGGTCCTCCCCTGGGATCTCCCCGGTTGTCCAGCTTCTTCACTCAGGATAGACAGCTCGGACCATTCCTCGGCTGCTGTGGTAGGCCCCAGACAAGCTTCTGGGCCCACCCACGCGCCACAGCGACGCGGGCCTCCGGAACGGAGGACCACGAGGTAGCTCTCTAACGCATACCTGTCGGCCAGGAGGGCCAGCAGGTGGCTGTAAAACGAACCCAAAATATGGCGTCTGTCCCATAAATACCCTCGCCCAGAATGCAACTCGGAGGACCACCTCCACCGGGTTGTCTCCGGGACAGAAGAGCACCCATACGCTTAGACACATTGCCCTTCCAACACTAACCAGTGGTAACAGCGACACCCACCGTCCCAGTATGGAAACGCACGCAACGTCAGCCAAGCTGGAACAGAGGCAAATCTAACCTTCCTAACGAACAAGTTACTAAATTTACCTATCAGATGGTAGATCATAAATCTACCAGCGCTACATATATATATAATATATATATATATATATATATATATATATATATATATATATATATATATATATATATATATATATATATATATATATATATATATATATATATATATATATATATATATATATATATATATATATCTCTATCTATATCTATATCAAATTGGACTTTTTTGTTTGTTTTCTTTTTTTTTTTTTAATTTTTAGGACTGCGTTACAAAGAGACGGGTCGGGATAATGACAAGAAAAGAGGTAAAATAATTTGATTTTTTTTTTTTTTTTTTTTTTTTTTAAGAGCTTTTACCAAACAAAGCTTTCATTATGTGAAGCGGCTCTATCAGGTAAATTGAATACATTCATTTTCTCCCTCTCCGGCCTGTTTTATGCCCAGAGAGTGGCTCCGTTTAATTAGATTTTCAGAGACATCATCGTTCAATTGCATCTGAGACCGAGGAAGGGAGGGGGGGATATAAAAAAAAAAAAAAAAGTCCTTTATGCTTTTAATTTCCAGCAACAGGGCGACAAAGACACGATGATTTAAAACCATTGTTAGGGAATCTACCCTCGTACGCGGCAGCTGGAGACTTATTCAGAATCCCCCCTCCCCCCCAAAAAAAAAAAAGCCTCCCTCACAATGGCGAGCGATCACTCCTCGTACAGGTGACACAAAGCGCCGCAGTTTGCATCGATAAGAAGGTGAATTCCACAGATATAAATCTTGCCAATAAGTAACTTTTTTTTTTTTTTTTTTATTTGTATCGTGCCAGTTTGCATTTCGCAAGGTAGCGAGAAGAATTACAGAGGCAAAGGTACCCATCTGCTGCCTGCGTCAGCCTGCATAATGTGGGACTTGAGGCTCATTTAAATGCATGCTGATGTGCCTTTTGTACGAGGCCTTTTATCGGTTATCCGGAGGGGGATGCGGAGCAGCCGGGAAAATGGCAGCTTGTTCAGTGTCTTATTGCTGCTTGAACTTTACCGAAAGAGGCTCATTTCATCAGGCGGGGAGAGGGCCGCGCTCATACCGCGCAGATTTGATTAAACTCCTCTCCTGGATGGTTCAGATTCCTTTTACTGTACTTTTTATATTCTAGTTACCCACCTGTCTTCCTGGGGGTACTATTCCACAGTACCCAGACATAGTCATCATCAGTCATCAGGTTGAAGATGCCAAATGCCCCCCCCCCCCCGCCACCCCAAAATGTATGAAAATTATGGGTCAGAAAAAATCCCCCCCCCCAAATCTTTACACTTACCCCCTATTCTTAAATTTGCTTTGCAAGCCAAAATTCTCTCCCAAAATAATTCCCTGTCTTCCAGTACTAATTCTCCCCCTCCCAGCTCAAATCCTCCCACTCTTCAACTTCCCCCTCCTTGCACAATCCCTCTATCTCTCAATTTTCCCCTCCTGTGCATAAGCTCCCCCCCCAAACGCCCATTTCTCTGCCCAGCACAAATCCCTTTACTCATCCCAACTAGCACTCTCTATCCCCTTTGAGGTTGGTGCTGACTCTCTATCTCCCCTCTGAGGTTTGCACTCACTCTCTATCCTCTGAGGTTGGTACTCGTTCTCTACTCCCCTCTGCAGTGGCGTCTCCAGCTTTCATATTTAGGGGGGGCACATGGGGGGACAGGGACAAAAATGGGGGGGGCAATATAAAATGCAAATATATATATATATATATATATATATATATATATATAGATAAAATATATATAGATAGATAGATATATCGATCTATCCTGGGGCCCTTTACCCCTTTACTACGATCCCACAACGGCCCTTTCACATGTTCTGCAGTGAGCTCCCTTCCTACTGTATTGGGGTCCCCCCAGGGTGACAGAGAACAAGAGATATATGTCACCAGCATACCAAGAAAATATAAGGGTCCAAAGCAGTGGGAGAACTATCAGGGTTGCAAAGGTTGTCTTGCCACCGGGCCCTGGTGTTCTGCCACTGTGGGGTTCCCCAGCCTTCTCTTGCTGTCCTGCCCCTGCCCTCAGTCTGTTTTTTCAGTAACTGAGAGTCCTGGTGGAGTCCTTCTTGCAACTCGCTCTTCTCCCTGCCAATGAGGATGCAGGGCAAGGAGCAGATCGGGCGGCCGTGGTTGTGTGAGCGCTCGCATTATGCAGTGTCAGCGAGCAGAGGGAGGGGGGAGGAAACACCCACTGGGGACCTTCTCCCTCTCAATAGAGACTGTGTTACCCCAGCGGTGGCCCGAGTAAGATGCGGCACATCCGATATGAATACAAACAAAAAGAAATTGCCTTTTTGTAAAAAAAAAAAAAAAAAATTGAAAAAAAAAAAAAATTTTTTTTTTTTGCGGGGGCACATGGTGGGGCCCAGCATAATGTTGGGGGGGTCAGGGCCCCCTCTGGCCCCCCCCTAGGGTCGCCATTGCCCCTCTGAGGTTGGTGCTTGCTCTCAATCCTCCTCTGAGGTTGGTGCTCACCCACTATCCCCCTTTGAGGTTGGTGCTGACTCTCTATCCCACTTTGAGGTTGGTGCTGACTCTCTATCCTCCTCTGAGGTTGGTGCTGACTCTCTATCCCCCTCTGAGGTTGGTGCTGACTCTCTATCCCCCTCTGAGGTTGGTGCTGACTCTCTATCCCCCTCTGAGGTTGGTGCTGACTCTCTATCCCACTTTGAGGTTGGTGCTCACTCTCTATCCTCCTCTGAAGTTGGTGCTGACTCTCTATCCTCCTCTGAGGTTGGTGCTGACTCTCCTCCTCTGAGGTTGGTGCTGACTCTCCTCCTCTGAGGTTGGTGCTGACTCTCTATCCTCCTCTGAGGTTGGTGCTGACTCTCTAGCCTCCTCTGAGGTTGGTGCTTACTCTCTATCCCCCTTTTGAGGTTGGTGCTGACTCTTTATCCCCCTTTGAGGTTGGTGCTGACTCTTTATCCCCCTTTGAGGTTGGTGCTGACTCTCTATCCTCCTCTGAGGTTGGTGCTGACTCTCTATCCTCCCTCTGAGGTTGGTGCTGGCTCTCTATCCTCCTCTGAGGTTGGTGCTGACTCTCTATCCCCCTTTGAGGTTGGTGCTGACTCTCTATCCCCCTTTGAGGTTTACGCTGACTCTCTATCCCCCTCTGAGGTTGGTGCTTACTCTCTATCTCCCTCTGAGGTTGGTGCTGACTCTCTATCCCCCTCTGAGGTTGGTGCTCACCCTCTATCCCCCTTTGAGGTTGGTGCTGACTCTCTATCCCCCTTTGAGGTTGGCACTCACTCTCTATCCCCCTTTGAGGTTGGCGCTGACTCTCTATCCTCCTCTGAGATTGGTGCTGACTCTCTATCCCCCTTTGAGGTTGGTGCTGACTCTCTATCCCCCTTTGAGGTTGGTGCTGACTCTCTATCCCCCTTTGAGGTTGGTGCTGACTCTCTATCCCCCTTTGAGGTTGGTGCTGACTCTCTATCCCCCTTTGAGGTTGGTGCTGACTCTCTATCCCCCTCTGAGGTTGGTGCTGACTCTCTATCCCACTTTGAGGTTGGTGCTCACTCTCTATCCTCCTCTGAAGTTGGTGCTGACTCTCTATCCTCCTCTGAGGTTGGTGCTGACTCTCCTCCTCTGAGGTTGGTGCTGACTCTCTATCCTCCTCTGAGGTTGGTGCTGACTCTCTAGCCTCCTCTGAGGTTGGTGCTTACTCTCTATCCCCCTTTTGAGGTTGGTGCTGACTCTTTATCCCCCTTTGAGGTTGGTGCTGACTCTTTATCCCCCTTTGAGGTTGGTGCTGACTCTCTATCCTCCTCTGAGGTTGGTGCTGACTCTCTATCCTCCCTCTGAGGTTGGTGCTGGCTCTCTATCCTCCTCTGAGGTTGGTGCTGACTCTCTATCCCCCTTTGAGGTTGGTGCTGACTCTCTATCCCCCTTTGAGGTTTACGCTGACTCTCTATCCCCCTCTGAGGTTGGTGCTTACTCTCTATCTCCCTCTGAGGTTGGTGCTGACTCTCTATCCCCCTCTGAGGTTGGTGCTCACCCTCTATCCCCCTTTGAGGTTGGTGCTGACTCTCTATCCCCCTTTGAGGTTGGCACTCACTCTCTATCCCCCTTTGAGGTTGGCGCTGACTCTCTATCCTCCTCTGAGATTGGTGCTGACTCTCTATCCCCCTTTGAGGTTGGTGCTGACTCTCTATCCCCCTTTGAGGTTGGTGCTGACTCTCTATCCCCCTTTGAGGTTGGTGCTGACTCTCTATCCCCCTTTGAGGTTGGTGCTGACTCTCTATCCCCCTTTGAGGTTGGTGCTGACTCTCTATCCCCCTTTGAGGTTGGTGCTCACTCTCTATCCCCCTTTGAGGTTGGCGCTGACTCTCTATTCTCCTCTGAGGTTGGTGCTGATTCTCTATCCTCCTCTGAGGTTGGTGCTCACCCTCTATCCCCCTTTGAGGTTGGTGCTAACTCTCTATCCCCCTTTGAGGTTGGTGCTCACCCCATATCCCCCTTTGAGGTTGGTGCTGACTCTCTATCCTCCTCTGAGGTTGGTGCTCACTCTCTATCCCCCTTTGAGGTTGGCGCTGACTCTCTATCCTCCTCTGAGGTTGGTGCTGACTTTCTATCCCCCTTTTGAGGTTGGTGCTGACTATCTATCCCCCTCTGAGGTTGGCGCTGACTCTCTATCCCCCTCTGAGGTTGGTGCTGACTCTCTATCCCCCTTTGAGGTTGGTGCTCACCCTCTATCCCCCTTTGAGGTTGGTGCTCACCCTCTATCCCCCTTTGAGGTTGGTGCACACCCTCTATCCCACTTTGAGGTTGGCACTCACTCTCTATCCCCCTTTGAGGTTGGCGCTGACTCTCTATCCTCCTCTGAGATTGGTGCTGACTCTCTATCCCCCTTTGAGGTTGGTGCTGACTCTCTATCCCCCTTTGAGGTTGGTGCTGACTCTCTATCCCCCTTTGAGGTTGGTGCTGACTCTCTATCCCCCTTTGAGGTTGGTGCTGACTCTCTATCCCCCTTTGAGGTTGGTGCTGACTCTCTATCCCCCTCTGAGGTTGGTGCTGACTCTCTATCCCACTTTGAGGTTGGTGCTCACTCTCTATCCTCCTCTGAAGTTGGTGCTGACTCTCTATCCTCCTCTGAGGTTGGTGCTGACTCTCCTCCTCTGAGGTTGGTGCTGACTCTCTATCCTCCTCTGAGGTTGGTGCTGACTCTCTAGCCTCCTCTGAGGTTGGTGCTTACTCTCTATCCCCCTTTTGAGGTTGGTGCTGACTCTTTATCCCCCTTTGAGGTTGGTGCTGACTCTTTATCCCCCTTTGAGGTTGGTGCTGACTCTCTATCCTCCTCTGAGGTTGGTGCTGACTCTCTATCCTCCCTCTGAGGTTGGTGCTGGCTCTCTATCCTCCTCTGAGGTTGGTGCTGACTCTCTATCCCCCTTTGAGGTTGGTGCTGACTCTCTATCCCCCTTTGAGGTTTACGCTGACTCTCTATCCCCCTCTGAGGTTGGTGCTTACTCTCTATCTCCCTCTGAGGTTGGTGCTGACTCTCTATCCCCCTCTGAGGTTGGTGCTCACCCTCTATCCCCCTTTGAGGTTGGTGCTGACTCTCTATCCCCCTTTGAGGTTGGCACTCACTCTCTATCCCCCTTTTGAGGTTGGCGCTGACTCTCTATCCTCCTCTGAGATTGGTGCTGACTCTCTATCCCCCTTTGAGGTTGGTGCTGACTCTCTATCTCCCTTTGAGGTTGGTGCTGACTCTCTATCCCCCTTTGAGGTTGGTGCTGACTCTCTATCCCCCTTTGAGGTTGGTGCTGACTCTCTATCCCCCTTTGAGGTTGGTGCTCACTCTCTATCCCCCTTTGAGGTTGGTGCTCACTCTCTATCCCCCTTTGAGGTTGGCGCTGACTCACTATTCTCCTCTGAGGTTGGTGCTGATTCTCTATCCTCCTCTGAGGTTGGTGCTCACCCTCTATCCCCCTTTGAGGTTGGTGCTAACTCTCTATCCCCCTTTGAGGTTGGTGCTCACCCCATATCCCCCTTTGAGGTTGGTGCTGACTCTCTATCCTCCTCTGAGGTTGGTGCTCACTCTCTATCCCCCTTTGAGGCTGGCGCTGACTCTCTATCCTCCTCTGAAGTTGGTGCTCACCCTCTATCCCCTTCTGAGGTTGGTACTCACTCTCTATCCCCCTTTGAGGTTGGCGCTGACTCTCTATCCTCCTCTGAGGTTGGTGCTGACTTTCTATCCCCCTTTTGAGGTTGGTGCTGACTATCTATCCCCCTCTGAGGTTGGCGCTGACTCTCTATCCCCCTCTGAGGTTGGTGCTGACTCTCTATCCCCCTTTGAGGTTGGTGCTCACCCTCTATCCCCCTTTGAGGTTGGTGCTCACCCTCTATCCCCCTTTGAGGTTGGTGCTCACCCTCTATCCCACTTTGAGGTTGGCACTCACTCTCTATCCCCCTTTGAGGTTGGCGCTGACTCTCTATCCTCCTCTGGGATTGGTGCTGCCTCTCTATCCCCCTCTGAGGTTGGTGCTCACCCTCTATCCCCCTTTGAGGTTGGTGCTGACTCTCTATCCTCCTCTGAGGTCGGTGCTCACCCTCTATCCCCCTCTGAGGTCGGTGCTCACCCTCTATCCCCCTCTGAGGTTGGTGCTCACTCTCTATCCCCCTTTGAGGTTGGCGCTCACTCTCTATCCTCCTCTGAGGTTGGTGCCGACTCTCTATTCTCCTCTGAGGTTGGTGCTCACCCTCTATCCCCCTTTGAGGTTGATGCTGACTCTCTATCCTCCTCTGAAGTTGGTGCTCACCCTCTATCCCCTTCTGAGGTTGGTGCTCGCTCTCTATCCCCCTCTGAGGTTGGTTATCACTCTTTATATCTCCCTCTGAGGTTGCTGCTCACTCTCCATCCCCCTTGGAGGTTGGCGCTTACTCTCTATCCCCCTCGGAGGTCGGCGCTCACTCTCTATCCCCCTCGGAGGTCGGCGCTCACTCTCTATCCCCCTCGGAGGTCGGTGCTCACTCTCTATCTCCCTTGGAGGTCGGCTATCACTCTCTATCCCCCTCTGAAGTTTATAGTCACTTTCTATACCCCTCGGAGGACAGTGGCCACTCTCTATCCCCCTCCTGAGGTTGGTGGTCACTCTCTATCTCCCTCTTAGGTTAGTGCTCACTCTCTTTTCCCCTCTGAGGTTGGTTGTCGCTCTAACTATGATTGCATTGTTCCTTTAGCTGCTCCACTGTGATAAGGCTCTGTTAGGTTTTAAATGATCTCAACAGTCCTTTTGACATCAATAGCTTACTTTTCCATGCGTTCTTAGGCTCGGTTCACCCTTGTGCGATGCAGGAACCCTGCGAATACACTGCGGGTTCCCACATCGCACCGGACTCACATGGCAGTTCACACTGCCATATGCGAACTGCTGGGAGTGTCAATACAATGTTAAGGACACCCCCATTTCAGTTTGCACATCGCACTGCGAACTGACAGTTTGAACATAAATCGGATCGCATGAGTGTGGACCAAAAAAAGGGTTCTGTGCGAGTTTGGTCCGCATGCGATGCAATATCAGCCATACTATTTGTATGGCTGAAATCACATTGCACGGACATCACATGCTCCCCCTAGAGCACAGAAGTGTGAACCGGTGAAGCTAAACTCCAGGCGAACAACTAAATGAACAGATGAAATACATATATAGGAGCTGTTTTACCTGCCAAAGGATTTGAATTTCTGTCCATCCAGTCCTGAAGTTTACCCAGCTCTGCCACACAGCACCGCCCTGTCTGGCAGGGCACCAGACCTGATTTGTCCACACTTCAAATTCGGTAACACTTGCAGGTCTTTTCACTTTCGGGAGGAAATGCTTTCCTTTTCCTGCAGCAGATAGATGGCTCCACCTGAGCAAAAGCTGAGTCGCTGAGCTCAAGGATGGAATTTAAATGCTAATAGGGGTAGCCTGTATATTGTGACATGCTCTGTCTGGTGGGACAGGAGACCTGTTTTTTCCTATTTTGTAGTTCAGTTACCTTTTACAGGTCTTGTCCCTCCCTTACCCTGTGATTGGATGGAGAAAAGAGAAGCAGCAGACTGATGAGGTCATATCTCACACTTTGCTGTCTCCTCTGATATGAGCACTGCAGCACTCCTGATTGGCTCCTTGTGACACTTGTTCCTCTCCAAGTCTGAGCTCTCTTGCAAAGGGACAGCAGAATGCTGATGCCAAGTCAAATTCGGGCTGGGTGCAGGTAAGTTATTTTTGATCAGTGGCGGCTGGTGGTATATTTTTTGTTGTGGGGGGGGGTGGCAAACCATCCACCCGACAAAGCCACTGCCCCCTCCCATCCGGGTCACACCCCCCCCCCCGTCGGTCACCAGTCGGTCACGGGCAGCGCTTCCAGCGGGCGGCGGTATCACCTGGCGTCTCCTCCTGGGCTTCACGCCGGCTTCTCCTCCCTCCTCCTCCTCGACAGCCAATAGGATCGCTTCTCCTCTCTGCAAATCGGGTGACGGGTCTCAGGACCCACTTCCTGATTGGCCGGGAGGAGAATCAGGAAGACAATAGCAAATATTAATTTGCTATTGTCACACAACTGGGTGGGCTCAGGGCGCAGTGCTCTGTGCCCTGAGCCCACCCTTTTTGAAGCCAATTGGAGCCTTTGGCTCTAATCATGTGCTTCTAAAAATAAAAAATAAATAACATAAAAAATAAACCCCATTGGAATCCATGTGTCCGGCACCCCGCATGTAGATTAGGGGCCGGGCGCATGGATTAGGGGGCAGCGCCCTGCGACGGGTTGGCACTGTTTTTGATTGCACTATTAAAGTACTAAAATTGCCCGCTAATAATCAATTGTGATGCGCCGCTACACATATAGTTGCATGTAGTAGAGTTTTATGACATAAATTTGGAACACTGTGTGATCGGTTAATCGCTATTACATGGTACACTCCTTAGGAAGCCATTATATCCCTACATCTAGCGATTAATCGCGTTCATGCGCCGCCCCCCCCCCGTGCGCCCGTTCTAACCGTGGGATGCGGCGAACATTAGTTAGTGAGAAGGAACCTAAATTAGAAAGTTTCTACGTAAGCCTGGAGCGGGGTGGCGGAGCCCGGTGCGGATTGCGGCAGATGGTGTCACATGAATATTTATGGCAGCCGAGAGTCCCCAAGCTTAAAGCACTCGAGTCATTTTTCATCATCAGTAAAACCAGGGCCGGCTTCTGAAGGTACCCTCCCGCTTCTTCCTCCTCCGCTATCTGGAATTAAATCTTCCAGGAATACACTTCAATCCTAAGACAAGCATCCAATCCTCTCCTCCGAGCGCTCAGGTCACAGCGGTTCCCTAAATTAAACTTGTAATAACCCTCACCGGAGCCAAGAACCATCGCTTAGATACATGGCGGCCTGCTGGAGGATTAATACGAGGGTCAAAAATCAAAGGGAAAAAGATGATCCAATTATTATGTATCATTGTATTCAATGGAAATGGTTGTTTACCAATACACTGCGATACATTATATTCTGGCACAAAGAACCGTCGCTTAGATACATGGCAGCCAGCTAGAGGATTATTACAAGGGGCAGCAGGTTCAAAATCAGATGGAAAAGATGATACATTGTATAATTATTATGTATCATATTCATTCATTCAATGTTGATGGACTCTTAACAATACACTGTGATACATTTTTATTATTGCACAAAGAACCATGGCTTAGAGCAGGGGTAGGCAACCCCCGGCACTCGAAACCTCTTTTGCTGGCACTCGACTCCCTCTCCATCAGAGTGGCGCAGGGAAGAGCTAATGCATTCCAGTTTCAGATTTCCCCACACCGCACTCGCACTGAGGGGGGGGGGGGGGGGCACTGCGCCCCCCAACACATTGTAAAAGACGAGAAACATTGTTTGGTTCTCTAACTTTGCTGTAGCTGCGATCGTCAGCTTTTGTGATGGGGAAGAGATTGGGTCGCAGTCCTGCCAGCCCCGCCCACCATCTGGAGGAAGATGACTCGCTTGGTTGCCACTACCAATCTCAGAAAGAAGGGATTTCACTGTGATTGAGAAAACCTCAATCAGGGGACAGTTTGTGGAATTACTGTTAAGCTTCTGGGAACTTTGTTGAAATTATTCCTGAACCTTTGCGTTACTTATTACTGAACCCCGGCACTCTGTGTGTCCCTTTAAGCCAGAGCCAGGATTCAGCGCAATGAAAATCACACCCAACCACTTTTTTCTCAGCTGCGGGTGCCCAACTTATGATCCTGCACACAGACCCACTGCTTTCAGAAAATGCCCCTGACCTGAGCTCATCATTGCACATGCTTTTCAGATGCTTGTATGTGACATGCCATACATCACATACATCCCATACATCACATACATCCCATACATCACATACATCCCATACAATCACGTGGGCTGGATGCGAGAGGTGGATCAGCAGGAAGCGTGTGCCAGGACAGTTAGATCATCTCTGCTTCCTTTAACTACTCTGCATATCATAGATGAGAAGAGGGTACAGCGCTGGAGCAGATGAGCAGGAGGTTACAGCAGTGGGGAAAATGAGCAAGAGGGGTTCAGAGGTGGAACAGAAGGAGCAGTGGGGCAGATGTGCAGGGAGGTACAGTGGTGGAAGAGATGAGATGGGGGGTCAGCAGTGGGACAGAAGAGCAGGGGGGTTACTGTGGTGGAACAGATGAGCAGGGGGGTTCAGTGTTGGGGCAGATGAGAAGGTGGTTTAGTGGTGGAACAGAAAAGCAGGGGGTAGAGCAGTGGGGCAGATGTGAAAGGAGGTGTATTGGTGGGACAGATGAGCAGGGGGTTACAGTGGTTGAGCAGAAGAGCAGGGGGTACAGAGGTGGGGCAGATGTACAGGGGGGTACAGTAGTGGGGCAGGGGAGAAAGGAGGTACATTGGTGGGACAGATGAGCAAGGGGTTACAGCGGTGGGGCAGAGGAGCAGGGGGTACAGAGGTGGGGCAGATGTGCAGAGGGGTGTATAGACAAAAAGGAGGTACATCAGTGGAACACATGAGCAAGGAGTTCCAGAGGTGGGGCAGAAGAGCAGGGGGAATAGTGGTGGAACAGATATTCAGTAGGTACATTGGTGAGGCAGATGAGAAAGGGGTTACAGTGGTGGGGCTGATGAGCAGATGGGTCCAGTGTTAGAACAGATGAGAAGGTGATTCAGTAGTGAGACAGAAAAGCATGGGGATATGGCGGTGGAGCAGATGTGCAGTGAGGTACATTGATGGGACAGAAGAGCAAGTGGTGGGGCAGGTGTGCAGGAGGTACAGTGGTGGGAGGGATGAGAACGGGGTTCAGCGTTGGGACAGAAAAGCAGGGGGGTACAGTGATGGGGCAGATGAGTGGGGGGGGGGGAGTTCAGTGTTGGGCCAAATAAGAAGGGGGTTACAGTGGTGGGAAAGATGAGCAGGGGGGGTTCAGTGTCGGGGCAGATGAGAAGGGGGTTCAGCTGTAGGACAGAAGAGCGGGGGAGGGTACAGCGGTGGGGAAGATGTGAAAGGAGGTGCAGTGGTGGGACAGGTGAGCAGGGGGTTAGAGTTGTTGGGCAGAAGAGCAGGGGGTACAAAGGTGGGGCAGATGTACAGGGGGTTACAGTGGATGAGCAGATGAGCAGATAAGTTCAGTGTTAGTAGAGATGAGAAGATGGTTCAGCGTTGAGACACAAGAGCATGGGGGTACGACGGTGGAGCAGATGAGAAAGGGGGAACATTGGGGCAGATGTGTGCGGGGGATACAGTGGTGGGGCAGATTTGCAGAGGAGTGCGGAGACAAAAAAGAGGTACATCAGTGGAACACATGAGCAAGGAGTTACAGTGGTGGGGCATAAGAGCAGGGGGAACAGTGGTGGGACAGATATACAGGAGGTACAGTGAGTGGTGGGGCAGATGAGAAAGGGGGTTACAGTGGTGGGGCAGATGAGCAGATAAGTTCAGTGTTAGGACAGATGAGAAGATGGTTTAGTGGTGAGACAAAAGAGCATGGGGGTACGGCGGTGGAGCAGATGTGCAGGGAGGTACAGAGGTGGGGCAGATGAGAAAGGGGGAACATTCATGGGGCAGATGTGCAGGGTGATACAGTAGTTGGGCAGATGTGCAGGGGGTTACAGTGGTGGGGCAGATGCGCAGGGGGTTACAGTGGTGGGGCAGATGAGCAGGGGGCTACAGTGGTGGAGCAGATGAGCAGGGGGGTACTGAGGTGTGGCAGATGTGCAGGGTAGTACAGTGGTGGGGCAGATGTGCAGGGGGTTACAGTGGTGGGGCAGATGTGAAGGAGGTTACAGTGGTGGGGCAGATGAGCAGGGGGGTACAGTGGTGGGGCAGATGAGAAAGGGGGTAAATTGGTGGGGCAGATGAGCAGGGGGTTACAGTGGTGGAACAGATGTACAGGGGGTTACAGTGGTGGGGCAGATGTGCAGGGGGTTACAGTGGTGGGACAGATGTACAGGGGGTTACCTTGGTGGTGCAAATGAGCAGTGGGGTAGAGTGGTGGGGCAGATGAGAAAGGGGGTACATTGGTGGGGCAGATGATCAGGGGGTTACAGTGGTTGGACAGATGTACAGGGTAGTACAGTGATGGGGCAGATGAGCAGGGGGGTACAATGGTGGGGCAGATGAGCAAGGGGATACATTGGTGGGGCAGATGAGCAGGGGGTTACAATGGTGGGACAGATGTACAGGGTAGTAGAGTGGTGGGGCAGATGTACAGGGTAGTACAGTGGTGGGGTAGATGAGCAGGGGGTTACAGTGGTGGGGAAGATAAGCAGGGGGGTACAGTGGTGGGGCAGATGTGGAGGGTAGTACAGTGGTGGGGCAGATGTGCTTGGGGTTACAGCGATGGGGCGGATGTGCAGGGGGTTACAGTGGTGGGGCAGATGAGCAGGGGGGTACAGTGGTGGGGCAGATGAGAAAGGGGGTAAATTGGTGGGGCAGATGAGCAGGGGGTTACAGTGGTGGGGCAGATGAGAAAGGGGGTAAATTGGTGGGGCAGATGAGCAGGGGGTTACAGTGGTGGGGCAGATGTGCAGGGGGTAGAGTGGAGGGGCAGATGAGAAAGAGGGTACATTGGTGGGGCAGATGAGCAGGGGGTTACAGTGGTGGGGCAGATGTGCAGGGGGGTACGGTGGTGAAGTAGATGAGAAAGGGGGTACATTGGTGGGGAAGATGAGCAGGGGGTTACAGTGGTGGGACAGATGTACAGGGTAGTACAGTGGTGGGGCAGATGTACAGGGTAGTACAGTGGTGGGACAGATGTACAGGGTAGTACAGTGGTGGGGCAGATGTACAGGGTAGTACAGTGGTGGGGCAGATGTACAGGGTAGTACAGTGGTGGGGCAGATGTACAGGGTAGTACAGTGGTGGGGCAGATGTACAGGGTAGTACAGTGGTGGGGCAGATGTACAGGGTAGTACAGTGGTGGGGCAGATGTACAGGGTAGTACAGTGGTGGGACAGATGTGCAGGGTAGTACAGTGGTGGGGCAGATGTACAGGGTAGTACAGTGGTGGGACAGATGTACAGGGTAGTACAGTGGTGGGGCAGATGTACAGGGTAGTACAGTGGTGGGGCAGATGTACAGGGTAGTACAGTGGTGGGGCAGATGTACAGGGTAGTACAGTGGTGGGGCAGATGTACAGGGTAGTACAGTGGTGGGGCAGATGTACAGGGTAGTACAGTGGTGGGACAGATGTGCAGGGTAGTACAGTGGTGGGGCAGATGTACAGGGTAGTACAGTGGTGGGACAGATGTACAGGGTAGTACAGTGGTGGGGCAGATGTACAGGGTAGTACAGTGGTGGGGCAGATGTACAGGGTAGTACAGTGGTGGGGCAGATGTACAGGGTAGTACAGTGGTGGGGCAGATGTACAGGGTAGTACAGTGGTGGGGCAGATGTACAGGGTAGTACAGTGGTGGGGCAGATGAGCAGGGGGGGGCAGTGATCTGAGGTGTGGAGTTGCAGGAATTGGGGCTGATCTAAGGCATGAGAGTGCAGGATGTTAAGTTATTATGTATCATTGTGTTTAATGTTCATAAACTTTTACCAAAAGGCTGGGAAAAGATGATGCTTTGTATTAGCCTGGGTGAACTAAACGGACGTTGGAGTGGGTACCTGTCAAAACCAGGTACCCCCCCCCCCCCCCTCCCTTAAAAAAAAAAAGTGCCATTTGAAAAATAGGAGGGGAGGAGGAGGTCTTAAAACAGAAAGTCCCCTTTTGGGTGGAACTCTGGCAGTGCAGTGCTATGCCAGGAATGGTACATGCACCTTTTTTTTATGGTGCGTTAGACCATCTGTTCAAAATGAATGTGCTGCCTTAACGCAGGGCTTGTTGACACATGGCATAAGGCAGACCAATGGCATGCACCTCTACACACAACAGTGTAAGTGGACCCTAAAATGAAAGTTTCCTCCGCAGAAAGTCCCGGCACTGCGCTTCTCTTGATGACAATAACTGGGTTTGTTTAGCTGGGGAAAAGGATTATACATTCGTTCTGTATAATTGTATTCAATGTAATTTTTACCAATACACTGCGATACACTTTACTACAGCACAGTATAAAAACAACACGGTGCTGACATCATATTATGGGTTTAGGATCTCATCCCATTGTTGTAGTCAGAGGAAGCATCCTATAGAGCAGGGGTCAGTAACCTTGTTCCACTTAAGGGCCGGATTCAATGGATGTGAATGCATGGAGGGCCACATTCACCTGCTAATAAATTAAGATAATAATCCCCCTTTACATTACAAAGCCCCCACACCTCTGGACCCCTTTTAGATTACACACCCCCCTGCACCTCTAAACCCCTCAACATTACGCAACCCCCTGCACCTCTCGATCCCTTTACATTACACAGCCCCTTCACCTCTAGACCCCTTTATGCCGCGTACACACAAGCAGACTTTTCGACGGACTGAACTCCAAAGCGGACTTTTCGACGGAGTTCAGACGGAGTTCCAAGGAAACGGACTTGCCTACACACGATCACACCAAAGTCCGACTGATTCGAACGTGATGACGTACGACTGGACTAGAATAAGAAAGTTCTTAGCCAGTAGCCAATAGCTGCGCTTGGGTTTACTTTTGGTCCATCGGACTAGCATACAGACAAACGGATTTTTTGATAGGACTTGAGTCTGTCGGAAAGATTTGAAACATGTTCTATTTCTAAAGTCCGTCAAATTTTTCGACAGAAAAGGTCAGCTGAAGCCCACACATGATTGAATTGTTCCAACGGATTTGTTCCGTCAGACCTTTGCTGTCAAAGTCCGGTCGTCTGTACACGGCATTACATTACACAGCCCCTGCACCTCTGGACCCCTTTACATTACACAACCCTGCATCTCTGGTTCCCTTTACATTATACATCCTCCTGCACCTTTGGATCCCTTTACATTACACAGACCCCTGCACCTCTGGAACACTTTACATTACACAGCCCCTTGCACCTCTGGACCCCTTTACATTACACAGCCCCCCTGCACCTCATGGGGCCCTTTACATTACATAGCCCCGGCACCTCTGGACCCCTTTACATTACACAGCCCCCGCACCACTGGACCCCTGTACATTACACAGCCCTGCACCTTTGGACCCCTTTACATTACACAGCCCCCGCAGCTCTGGACCCCTTTACATTACACAGCCCCCCTGCATATTACACAGCCCCCCTGCACATCACACACACCCCCTGTATATTACACAGCCCCCCCCCCCACCCCGGCGGCTCTGCCCTTCCCTACCTTGCTCCATGCAGAGAGGGAGTCAGAGCGGAGTGGAGCAGGAAGTTGAATGAGAACACGGGAGAGATCTACGGCAGCGCTGATAATACAGCGAGAGTTTTAGGAGTTCATTTTTCATATTAACAAGCTGGTGATTGGTAGCTAGGACCACCTAGCAACTAGTCACCTGGAAAGTTAACTCCAGAAGCTCCCGCTGTATTATCAGCGCTGCTATGTGTCTTTCTACTGTGTTTTCATTCAGCTTCCTGCTCCCTGCTCCGATCTGCTCTTACTAAAAATGTCAGCGGGCCGGGAGCACGTGAATTCATCACGTGCACTGACAGGCCATACATTTAGCGGTGGCGAGCTGGGTGCGGCTCGCGGGCTGTAGGTTGCCGACCCCTGCTATAGACCTTTCACTATCTTTACTAGTCTCTAAGATTGCATTTCTGTCATGTTACATCATACAGTAACAGGATCATTTTTTAGATAAACTCCACCTTTTTTGTCATTGAAAACTGCAGTCTCTGATCATCTCCTGTAGTATATCTGCAGTCTCTGACCATCTCCTGTACTATGTCTGCAGTCACTGACCATCTCCTGTACTATGTCTGCAGTCTCTGATCATCTCCTGTACTATGTCTGCAGTCTCTGATCATCTCCTGTACTATGTCTGCAGTCTCTGATCATATCCTGTACTATGTCTGCAGTCTCTGATCATCTCCTGTACTATGTCTGCAGTCTCTGATCATCTCCTGTACTATGTCTGCAGTCTCTGATCATCTACTGTATCATGTCTGCAGTCTCTGATCATCTCCTGTACTATGTCTGCAGTCTCTGATCGTCTCCTGTACGATGTCTTCAGTCTCTGACCATCTCCTGTATTATGTCTGCAGTCTCTGATCATCTCCTGTACTATGTCTGCAGTCTCTGATCATCTCCTGTACTATGTCTGCAGTCTCTGATCATCTCCTGTATTATGTCTGCAGTCCCTGACCACCTCCTGTACTATGTCTGCAATCTCTGACCATCTCCTGTACTATGACTGCAGTCTCTGATCATCTCCTGTACTATGACTGCAGTCTCTGATCATCTCCTGTACTATGTCTGCAGTCTCTGATCATCTCCTGTATTATGTCTGCAGTCTCTGACCATCTCCTGTACTATGACTGCAGTCTCTGATCATCTCCTGTACTATGTCTGCAGTCTCTGAGCATCTCCTGTATTATGTCTGCAGTCTCTGATCATCTCCTGTACTATGTCTGCAGTCTCTGATCATCTCCTGTACTATGTCTGCAGTCTCTGATCACCTCCTGTACTATGTCTGCAGTCTCTGATCACCTCCTGTACTATGTCTGCAGTCTCTGATCATCTCCTGTACTATGTCTGCAGTCTCTGATCATCTCCTGTACTATGTCTGCAGTCTCTGATCACCTCCTGTACTATGTCTGCAGTCTCTGATCACCTCCTGTACTATGTCTACAGTCTCTGATCATCTCCTGTACTATGTCTGCAGTCTCTGATCATCTCCTCTATTATGTCTGCAGTCTCTGATCATCTCCTGTACTATGTCTGCAGTCTCTGATCATCTCCTGTACCATGTCTGCAGTCTCAGACTGTCTCCTGTACTATGTCTTCAGTCTCTGACCATCTATCTTAGTATGTCTTCAGTCTCTGATCATCTCCTGCACTGTGTCTGCAGTCTCTGATCATCTCCTGTACTATGTCTGAGTCTCTGATAGCTTTTTGTAGCATTAAATTCATTGAATATTATATGTGGCCCTTCAGTGATGTCAGGGACCACACTTGAGGTCCTCGATGTCAGGGGAGTTGACACCACTGCTATACACACTCTTTGTTGGGATTTGGATTTCCAAGACAACTGTCTGCATTCTGGATGAATCCCATTGATTCTGATGAATCTGCTCACATTTTCCTCTGAGGG
The DNA here is from genome assembly GCA_037952835.1 of Lithobates septentrionalis. Lineage (NCBI taxonomy): Eukaryota > Metazoa > Chordata > Amphibia > Anura > Ranidae > Lithobates > Lithobates septentrionalis. The sequence goes on from JBBDGP010003574.1 coordinate 73,032, forward strand.
GCGCCGTCTGCACCGTGGCCTTCACTTATTATGAGGGGCCCATTATGGCTCCACTCATAATGCCAGACAGCTCCCTGATGGCCCTGAATCCATTCAGGCAGAGTGCGGAGTAGGAAATATTGGATTATTAAATTACGGACATGTGTAATACAAGGAACTGTGCGCTGAGAGGATAATACACCGACACTCGATCTGACATTCAAGTCATTATTCATCGAGCAGTTTAGGAGGAAAAGAACAGTCAGGACATAGCGGCCACCATGACAACATCATTTCATGGCCCATCTGTCATTCTTCTGTCCCTCTTTAAGTAAATCTTCACTATTTATCTGCCAAAAGCTATTCTATTATTTTTCCTCCCTTCCACCCTTTGTGATTAGTAGTGAGGTCACCCGCTTCTCTTCTTATAATCAGAAATGTAGGATTTAGAGGCGGCAGAACTGGTTCTTGTATTGGTGTTTGTGCATTTTTGTACCTTTTTTATGTTCCTTTGTGGATGGAGGTGATTGTAGATGTCTTTCACGGGTGATCGATCTGTCATCTGTTTTTGGTTGGTGCAGCTTCTTGCCTTATGATGGCCTCATCTCTGTTTATCATTCAGGGTCACCAAATACTCCCTGGACTGAGATGCCGACTCATAGATGGAACAGATCGGCCCCAGCTGCAGCCTTTCAATATGGCTTACAATGTTGCAGCCTCTCACCTTGTGATTTACTACAAAGTTACAATGTTGCAGCCTCTCACCTTGTGACTCCCTACAAAGTTACAATGTTGCAGCCTCTCACCTTGTGACTCCCTACAAAGTTACAATGTTGCAGCCTCTCACCTTGTGACTCCCTACAAAGTTACAATGTTGCAGCCTCTCACCTTGTGACTCCCTACAAAGTTACAATGTTGCAGCCTCTCACCTTGTGACTCCCTACAAAGTTACAATGTTGCAGCCTCTCACCTTGTGACTCTCTACAAAGTTACAATGTTGCAGCCTCTCACCTTGTGACTCTCTACAAAGTTACAATGTTGCAGCCTCTCACCTTGTGACTCCCTACAAAGTTACAATGTTGCAGCCTCTCACCTTGTGACTCCCTACAAAGTTACAATGTTGCAGCCTCTCACCTTGTGACTCTCTACAAAGTTACAATGTTGCAGCCTCTCACCTTGTGACTCCCTACAAAGTTACAATGTTGCAGCCTCTCACCTTGTGACTCTCTACAAAGTTACAATGTTGCAGCCTCTCACCTTGTGACTCTACAAAGTTACAATGTTGCAGCCTCTCACCTTGTGACTCTCTACAAAGTTACAATGTTGCAGCCTCTCACCTGGTGACTCCCTACAAAGTTACAATGTTGCAGCCTCTCACCTTGTGACTCTACAAAGTTTCAATGTTGCAGCCTCTCACCTTGTGACTCTCTACAAAGTTACAATGTTGCAGCCTCTCACCTTGTGATTTACTACAAAGTTACAATGTTGCAGCCTCTCACCTTGTGACTCCCTACAAAGTTACAATGTTGCAGCCTCTCACCTTGTGACTCCCTACAAAGTTACAATGTTGCAGCCTCTCACCTTGTGACTCTCTACAAAGTTACAATGTTGCAGCCTCTCACCTTGTGACTCTCTACAAAGTTACAATGTTGCAGCCTCTCACCTTGTGACTCCCTACAAAGTTACAATGTTGCAGCCTCTCACCTTGTGACTCCCTACAAAGTTACAATGTTGCAGCCTCTCACCTTGTGACTCTCTACAAAGTTACAATGTTGCAGCCTCTCACCTTGTGACTCCCTACAAAGTTACAATGTTGCAGCCTCTCACCTTGTGACTGGATACAAAGTTACAATGTTGCAGCCTCTCACCTTGTGACTCTACAAAGTTACAATGTTGCAGCCTCTCACCTTGTGACTCCCTACAAAGTTACAATGTTGCAGCCTCTCACCTTGTGACTCTACAAAGTTTCAATGTTGCAGCCTCTCACCTTGTGACTCTACAAAGGTACAATGTTGCAGCCCCTCACCTTGTGACATGATACAGTTAGTGTTACAGTCTGATCACTGGGGGTGAGGAGACTGAAGAAATGTAATTTATTTTATTTATTACAGCTCTTTATATAGTGGTAGTAATTTATGCATCATTCTACATGGCTTTCCTTCTGCCTGCAGCAGACTGATGATATCATCTCAGCCTGAGCCTAGACAAAGTCACTGACTGAAGTTTAAAGACAGATTTAATAGTGCTTTGAACTGTGACATGTCAGGAATGTATTTATGGAAAGGTCACTTCAGGGTTAAAGGTGAACTCCAAGAATGAGACAAACTATACCTTTGCTCTGCCCCCAACCCTGACCCACCCACTCAGTGCTGGGACAAGGCCATTTGGTGCCCAGGGCGAAGATGGCAAACTGCGCCCCCCCCCCCCGGTTTTAATAAAGAATCAATGTCGTTTCAAAACAAGAATATACTTAAAACAATACAAGTATTGCAGAGTATTGCACAGTGCATAGTATTGTGGAGTATTGCACAGTGTTGCGGGGTATTGCAGAGTATTTCAGGGTATTGCAGAGTATTACACAGTGTTTCGGGGTATTGCAGAGCATTGCACAGTATTGTGGGGTATTGCAGAGTATTGCACAGTATTGTGGGGTATTGCAGAGTATTGCACAGTATTGTGGGGTATTGCAGAGTATTTCAGGGTATTGCAGAGTATTGAACAGTATTGTGGAGTATTGCACAGTGTTGCGGGGTATTGCACAGTATTTCGGGGTATTGCAGAGCATTGCACAGTATTGTGGGGTATTGCAGAGTATTGCACAGTATTGTGGGGTATTGCAGAGTATTTCAGGGTATTGCAGAGTATTGCACAGTATTGTGGGGTATTGCAGAGTATTGCACAGTATTGTGGGGTATTGCAGAGTATTTCAGGGTATTGCAGAGTATTGCACAGTATTGTGGGGTATTGCAGAGTATTTCAGGGTATTGCACAGTATTTCGGGGTATTGCAGAGCATTGCACAGTATTGTGGGGTATTGCAGAGTATTGCACAGTATTGTGGGGTATTGCAGAGTATTTCAGGGTATTGCAGAGTATTGCACAGTATTGTGGGGTATTGCAGAGTATTGCACAGTATTGTGGGGTATTGCAGAGTATTTCAGGGTATTGCAGAGTATTGCACAGTATTGTGGGGTATTGCAGAGTATTTCAGGGTATTGCACAGTATTGCAGAGTATTGCACAGTATTGTGGGGTATTGCACAGTATTGTGGGGTATTGCACAGTATTGTGGGGTATTGCACAGTATTTCAGGGTATTGTACAGTATTGTGGGGTATTGCAGAGTATTTCAGGGTACTGCAGGGTATTGCACAGTGTTGCGGGGTATTGCAGAGTATTTCAGGATATTGCACAGTGTTGCGGGGTATTGCAGAGTATTGCACAGTATTGTGGGGTATTGCAGAGTATTTCAGGGTGTTGCAGGGTATTGCACAGTGTTGCGGGGTATTGCACAGTATTGCGGGGTATTGCAGAGTATTTCAGGGTATTGCACAGTGTTGCGGGTTATTGCAGAGTATTGCACAGTATTGTGGGGTATTGCAGAGTATTGCACAGTGTTGCGGGGTATTGCAGAGTATTGCACGTTATTTGGGGTATTGCAGAGTATTGCACAGTGTTGCGGGGTATTGCAGAGTATTGCACAGTGTTGCGGGGTATTGCAGAGTATTGCACAGTATTGTGGGGTATTGCAGAGTATTGCACAGTATTGTGGGGTATTGCAGAGTATTGCACAGTATTGTGGGGTATTGCAGAGTATTGCACAGTATTGTGGGGTATTACAGAGTATTGCACAGTATTGTGGGGTATTGCAGAGTATTGCACAGTATTGTGGGGTATTGCAGAGTATTGCACAGTATTGTGGGGTATTCAGCAGTGGTGGTCACTGGTCATTAACCTCGCCTCAGCCTCCTCCCCCCAATCCAGCCATTTATTAATCTGTTTTTTAGTGTTTACTTACATAAGTTCAGACTCAGAAGTTATGAGTCTGAACTTATGTAAGTAAACACTAAAAAACAGATTAATAAATGTCTGGATTGGGGGGAGGGGAGGAGGCTGAGGCGAGGTTAATGACCAGTGACCACCACTGCTAAATATCTGAGTCAGAACACTGGCACTGCGCTCTTCTACCTTCCAGATTGAATCCAGCCAGCCAGGCAGCAGCTCCTCAGCTCGGCTCAGCTTGAGATAACAGACGCCGCCACGACACGGCACAGCTCCCGCCTCCCTGCGCTCCTCTCTGCGTCCTCCCACCTCGCCTCCGGCCGTGAGTGACGTCACGGCGCTGGCAGAGACAACGGGACTCCTCCGTAGGGGAGTAACAGTGTAGTTGTGTGCTGAGGGAAGGGAAGGGAGAATCATGCAGGAGCGCACAGCTGCGCCCCCCCCCCCCATGCCAAATGGTACCGCCCAGGGCACGTGCCCTCTCCGCCCCTGCCTTGTACCGGCCCTGCACCCACTGCAAGGTTTAAATGCTCATTTAGCCTAGGGGTGAATTACTTACCTCTGGCTTTGGTGAGCTCTTTTGTTGTTCTCAAGCCCTGGGCTGGGGGCTTTCCCCGTGTCACTTTGTACCATGTAAGCAGGGTCAGTGCTACCACTAGGCAAACTAGACAGCCGCCTAGGGCGCACTGCTGCCTAGGGCGGCCGGCCACTGGTGTGCATACTCTCTTCTCTCTGCAGCAAGCAACTAAGTCTCAGCATCAGCAGGCAGCCGCCACTCTGTTCGCACATAGTGTCAGAGGCGCAGCAGTGGCGGAGGACTGTGTCTGTGTCCTGAATAAATGGAAGCAAGCAAACATTCTTTGATGGGCACTGGTGAGGCTGCATTTGATGGGCGCTGGTGAGGCTGCATCTGATGGGCGTTGGTAGGCTGCATTTGATGGGCGCTGGTGAGGCTGCATTGATGGGCGCTGGTGAGACTGCATTGATGGGCACTGGTAAGCTGCATTGATGGGCACTGGTAAGCTGCATTGATGGGCACTGGTGAGGCTGCATTGATAGGCACTGGTAAGCTGCATTGATGGGCACTGGTAGGCTGCATTGATGGGCACTGGTGAGGCTGCATTGATGGGCACTGGTGAGGCTGCATCTGATGGGCGCTGGTGAGGCTGCATCTGATGGGCGCTGGTGAGGCTGCATCTGATGGGCGCTGGTGAGGCTGCATCTGATGGGCGCTGGTGAGGCTGCATCTGATGGGCGCTGGTGAGGCTGCATCTGATGGGCGCTGGTGAGGCTGCATTGATGGCGCTGGTGAGGCTGCATTGATGGGCACTGGTAGGCTGCATTTGATGAGCGCTGGTGAGGCTGAATTTGATGGGCGCTGATGAGGCTACATTTGATGGGCGCTGGTAGGCTGCATTGATGGACGCTGGTGAGGCTGCATTTGATGGGCGCTGGCGAGGCTGCATTTGATGACTGCTGGCGAGGCTGCATTTGATGGGCGCTGGTGAGGCTGCATTTGATGGGCACTGGTGAGGCTGCATTTGATGGGCGCTGGCGAGGCCTAAGGTGCATCATGTAAGGCTATTAATCCTCTATGTATGTGAGGAGGCGAGGATTGAGGAATCCTGTCAGAGCCAGGAATAGGGGATACACCACCTCTCTGAACCCCTAAACTAAACAATAATCAACCTTTGCAGTTCTGGGGGGGGGAGGGGGTCAGGAGCCCTACCGCAAGGGTAGATTAATGCCGCATACACACGAGCGGACTTTCCGGCATACTTGGTCCGGCGGACCAGAGTCTGCCGGACAATCCGCCCATGTGTAGGCTCCGGCGGACTTTTCCGGCTGACTTTTTCCCAAAAGCCCGCCGGACCTAGATTTGAAACAAGTTTTAAATCTTTCCGTCAGACTCAGTTTCTGGAGGAAAGTCCGCTCGTCTGTGTACTGGTCCGACAGAAAGCCCGCTCGTGTGTATGCTGGTCCATCGGACCAGATACGACGTGAGGGCAGGGTATTGCATTTCGCGCTCGCTGCAATAGGAAAAACAAATTTTCCTATTGCGGCAAGCGCGGGGCATACCAGGCCCTTAGGTCTGGTATGGATTATAAAGGGAAAACCCCACGCCGAAAAAACCCCCCTAAAATCCATACCAGACCCCGATCCGAGCACGCAGCCCGGCCGGTCAGGAAAGGGGGTGGGGACGAGCGAGCGCCCCCCCCCTCCTGAACCGTACCAGGCCGCATGCCCTCAACATGGGGGGTGGGTGCTTTGGGGGAGGAGGGGCGCCCTGCGGTCCCCCCCAAAGCACCTTGTCCCCATGTTGATGAGGACAAGGGCCTCTTCCCGACAACCCTGGCCGTTGGTTGTCGGGGCCTGCGGGCGCGGGGCTTATCGGAATCCGGGAGCCCCCTATAAGAGGGCCCCCAGATCCCGGCCCCCCCACCCTATGTGAATGAGTAGGGGGTACCCCTACCCATTCACCTAGGGAAAAAGTGTCAATAATAAAACACACTACACAGGTTTTTAAAATAATTTTTCTTTTCTCGGACATCACGGGACACAGAGCCACAGTAATTACTGATGGGTTATAGGGTATCACTAGGTATTGGACACTGGTCACACCCTAATCAGGAAGTTCAACCCCCTATATAACCCCTCCCCTTCCAGGGATACCTCAGTTTTTACACCAGTGTCTTAGGTGTTGGACGTGCAAAGATGTCCTGTGCTGAAGCTCCAAAAGGAATATCCTAAGATCCTATACTGGGGCAAGCCAGGCGAACCGGATCCATTCAAAGTGTCTTTTCATGGCCGAATTGAATGGTACCCGGGCCTCGTGTCCGAAGAAACGAGGTTTTACCTGTAACGCTTCTCTTTTTAGAGAGCTGGACCCGCGGATCAGAAAATGGCTTTAAACTTCCTAATTTCTGGCGAGGTGCTTTACAGGCCCAGAACTGAAGGATCCCCCTACTGATGGGGGCCCCAGTCTCTGACGGTTTTTCACAAACTGAGCCCACCGTGAGAGGCGAAGGCTGGGTCTGTGTAAACTGAACCCTGCGGCCTGGATAAGGTAAGAGGAGATTCCACAGAATTTTAAATTCTAGTGGCTCTTCTCCTTTAAAGTGAATGCATGCTGTGCCTATTGTGACCACCGGGGGCGGCCAAGAACACAAACCTTCTCATGCTTGATCTGTCTCAGCGTCCGCTGCACAGGCTCTTCCTCCAGCTCCAAAGGTAGATGGTGAGGGGTTTTCTCTGCTGGGATGGTCCCCCCAGGCTAGGGAAAGGCTCAGGTAGGCTGTAAGGCGGGTGAGACCGCACTGTCACAGCCGCTACCGCCGCCGCCACCGAAGCCGCATTGCGATGCAGGGCCCATCACTGCCGGCCTCCTCCTTATTCCCCCAAACCCCAGCCTCCCTTCAGGCTTGTCAGAAAGGGTCGGCTCGTGCGGGAAGCGCTCGTTTTTCAAAAAAGAGGGGGGGGGCGGGGCGTCAGCACAGCGTCAGCGTGCCCAGACGCCCACAGTGCCTGAAAGCATGGCTATTTAAGGCACACTGTACAGGTGCTCTGAGCTTTGGAGAGACACAGAGCTGACAGTCACATGTAAGGTGGGACACAGGCATTCCCCTAGGCTGCATTCACTAAAGAACACCGGATTGGGCATTTGGTAGCAAGGCTTTTAGCCAGACTACATCGCTCAGCAGTCAGTGTTCGTTTTTAATACCTCACACCTTGTTGCTTTGCACTATGGGTAGAAGAGGTTCAAGCACCCCTAGAACCGGAGGCACTAGGGGGTCTCGTTCAGGTTCTGAGGACCCCCTGTCTGCTACACCATCCCCTCCTGAGGGACCAGGGGCAGCTGGACAGGGAGAGCCATTGGGGTTAGGGGCCACATCTGCTGCCGGCACTTCAGCCCCTGTGTACATTACACAAGAAGTTTTTTCCTCAACCATTTCTGGATTAGAGAAAAAACTAATGGCCGCGATTACATCTTCACTGAGTGGAAGAAAACGCACAAGGCCTTCCTCTGCTCCCCAAGACCCTCAGACAGAGGAGCTCTGGGATAAAGGAGATGAATCCCTTTCAGAGGATCGGGATGGGACGGATGATTCCTCTTTGGAGGAATCAGGTGGAGAGGGACCCTCTGCGACTTCCCAAGAGGAGAAAGTCTTAGTGCAGATCCTCACTGGTTTGGTCCGCTCCACATTTAAGTTGCCCCTACCTGAAACTACTACAGAAACCTCTTCTGCTTTGGGGTCACTGAAACCTTTCCAAGCAGCACATGCTTTTCCTGTTCATAATTTACTTGAAAAGCTGCTTTACTCTGAGTGGGATCACCCAGATAAGCGATTTCTTCCGCCGAAAAAGTTTTCTACACTTTATCCTATGGAAGAAAAATTTATTAAGAGGTGGGGAATACCGGCCATTGATGCGGCCATTTCCTCTGTAAATAGTAATCTGACTTGTCCTGTAGACAATGCTCAGATGCTCAAAGATCCTGTGGATAAAAAGATGGACTTCTTATTGAAAGATGTTTTCTCTTTAGCAGGATCAGTGGCCCAACCTGCAGTAGCAGCGATTGGAGTCTGTCAATACTTAAGAGACCATGTTAAGCAGGTCATCAAAGTTTTACCTGAACAGCAGGCCCAGGGGTTTGCTAACCTTCCAGCGGCCTTATGCTTTGTTGTTGACGCCATTAGAGATTCTATCATGCAAACCTCTCGCCTCTCGCTTGGGTTGGTGCATATACGTAGAATCTTATGGTTGAAAAACTGGTCAGCCGAAGCACCATGTAAGAAGCTTCTGGCTGGGTTTCCCTTCCGTGGTGAAAGGTTGTTTGGAGAGGACTTGGATAATTATATCAAGACGATCTCCTGTGGGAAAAGCACTCTCTTACCTGATAAGAAGAAGAGTAAGCATCCCTCTTTTAAACTGACTCTTTCCCCAGCGCCAGGGGCATCAGCCTCCAGGCAGTTACGACGGTCTCCTCCGTCTGGGGCAAGAAACAAGAGTCAACCCCAGGGACACAAGAAATCCTGGGGGAAAAGGTCTTCTAAGCAAGACACTAAGACCTCTTCATGAAGGGGCGCCCCGCTCGCTCGAGTGGGGGGAAAGACTGCTGCAGCTCTCAGGGCCCTGGCAGAAGGACTTCCAGGACAGATGGGTAATCTCCATGGTAACCTTAGGGTACAGACTGGAGTTCCAAGAATGTCCCTCTCCACGTTTCCTCAGATCCGGTGTTCCCAGAGAACCAGAAGAGAAGCAGTTGCTCCTTCTAGCGATAAAGCGACTTTGGTCGCAAGAGGTCATTGTGGGGATTCCCACAAAGGATCAAGGATTGAGACTCTGTTCCAATCTTTCTATGGTCCGAAAACCAAATGGGGACGACAGACCCATTTTGGATTTGAGAGATCTGAAACGATTCCCAAGGATGCAGTCCTTTCGTTTGGAATCAATTCAGACAGTAATCTCCGTCCTGCAGGGAGGAGAATTTCTGATATCAATAGGCATCAGAGATACAGGCCTATATGTGCCCAGTTTTCCTGCTTAACTGAAGTGTCTGCAGGCAAAGATCACTGCTCTAAGGGAGCTGATTCTGACAGTCAGGACCAAGAAGGGTCCCTCAGTCCGCCTTTGTATGAGGCTGCAGGGGAAGATGGTGGCTTCATTCGAAGCAGTTCCCTATGCGCAGTTCCAAGCAGAACTGTTGCAACACAGTATTCTGTTGACCTGGAACAGGAAGGTGCAGGCATTAAACTTTCCAATGCACCTATCGCATGCGATGCGTCAGAGCCTCAGTTGATGGCTCATACCCGAAAACCTACAGAAGGGGAAATCCTTCCTACCGGTTGCCTGGGATCCTCTTGCAGGCAGGACGGATGCGTTGGTGATTCCGTGGCATCGGCTCTCACCGATTTATGCATTCCCTCCCATTCTGCTACTGCCACGGCTCCTTCGCAGACTCAGGCAAGAAGGGAAGTCGGCACTTCTGGTGGCCCCCGTTTGGCCCAGAAGAACCTGATAAGCAGAAATAGCAGGGATGATGGTGGGTTCCCGGTGGACCCTACCGATACACCCAGACCTGTTAGCTCAAGGTCCGGTGTTCCAGCCTGCCTCACAAATGCTAGATTTGACGGGTGGGCTATTGAATCCCACGTTCTGAAAAATCGTGGGCTTTCAGGTCCTGTCATATCTACCTTGATCAATGCAAGGAAGCCAGCTTCCAGAATGATTTATCATAGAGTCTGGAAAGCTTATGTATCCTGGTGTGAATCCAGGGGTTGGCATCCCAGGAAATATGTCATAAGTAGAATTCTGGATTTTCTACAATTAGGATTAGAGATGAAGCTGGCCTTGAGTATCATCAAGGGCCAGGTGTCGGCCTTATCAGTGTTGTTTCAACGTCCGCTTGCTTCGCATTCTCTGATCCGAAACTTTATACAGGGGGTGATGCGTCTTAATCCTCCGGTTAAGGCGCCCCTAAACCCCTGGGACTTGAACTTGGTTCTATCGGTGTTACAAAAACAACCTTTTGAACCAATACGTCAGATTCCTTTGGTCTTACTGAGGAGGAAACAAATTTTCCTGGTAGCTATCTCTTCTGCTAGAAGAGTATCAGAAATAGCAGCTCTTTCCTGTAAAGAGCCTTACTTGATTATACACAAGGATAGAGTGGTACTGCGCCCTCATCCTAGTTTTTTACCGAAGGTGGTTTCAGATTTTCATTTAAACCAAGACATTGTGCTACCTTCCTTTTTTCCAGAACCTTGTTCTTCGGAAGAAAGGTCATTACATTCTTTGGATGTAGTAAGAGCAGTCAAGACCTATCTGGAGGCAACTGCTCAGATTCGCAAGACGGATGTCTTGTTCGTGCTGCCGGAGGGTCCCAATAGAGGACAGGCAGCGTCAAAAGCGACCATTTCTAAATGGATTCGACAGTTGATTATTCAAGCTTACGGTTTGAAACAGAAGGTTCCTCCGTTTCAGATCAAGGCACATTCCACAAGGGCTATTGGTGCTTCTTGGGCAGTGCATCACCGGGCCTCTATGGCTCAGATCTGCAAGGCCGCAACCTGGTCTTCAGTTCATACATTCACCAGATTCTATCAGGTGGATGTAGGAAGGCATGAGGATATCGCCTTTGGGCGTAGTGTGCTGCAGACAGCGGTACAGGGTCCTCAGGTCTGATAGCACCCTACTTGGTTGTGATTCCCCCCCCCCCTCAGTTGGCATTGCTTTGGGACATCCCATCAGTAATTACTGTGGCTCTGTGTCCCGTGATGTCCGAGAAAAGAAAATAGGATTTTTTATTACAGCTTACCTGTAAAATCCTTTTCTTTCGACGGACATCACGGGACACAGAGGTCCCGCCCTCTTCTAATACACCTATACTGCTTTGCTACAAAACTGAGGTATCCCTGGAAGGGGAGGGGTTATATAGAGGGTTGAACTTCCTGATTAGGGTGTGACCAGTGTCCAATACCTAGTGATACCCTATAACCCATCAGTAATTACTGTGGCTCTGTGTCCCGTGATGTCCGTCGAAAGAAAAGGATTTTACAGGTAAGTTGTAATAAAAAATCCTATTATTAAACAGCTCCGGGGGGATCTTCCTCCGGCTTCGGGGGTCTTCTTCCGGCTTCGGGGGTCCCTCCGGTTCATCTTCTCCCGGCGTCCGGTTGGTTCTTCTCCGCTCTCTCCGGCCTCTTCTCCCGGTGTTCCAGTTCCTCGGCCGGCTCCTCCGCTGTCTTCAGGTAGCTCTCTTGCCAGCGGAGGTAAGGACTTCTGGGCTTCTTGTCTTCTTCCCTCTTCTCTTCTCCAGATGTTGACACGACGCTCTCTCCGGCTGGACTGCTCTCTGAGGGCTCTGTTGTGACTTATATAGGCGGAGACCCCGCCCCCTTATGATGTCACAGTCCCTGGGCATGCTGGGACTGTGACGTTTTAGGGGGCGTGGTTAACACTACCCGGTGACCATGCCCCCTAAAACGTCACAGTCCCAGCATGCCCAGGGACTGTGACATCATAAGGGGACGGGGTCTCCGCCTATATAAGTCACAACAGAGCCCTCAGAGAGCAGTCCAGCCGGAGAGAGCGTCGTGTCAACATCTGGAGTAGAGAAGAGGGAAGAAGACAAGAAGCCCAGAAGTCAGGACCTCCGCTGGCAAGAGAGCTGCCTGAAGACAGCGGAGGAGCCGGCCGAAGAACTGGAACACAGGGAGAAGAGGCCGAAGAGAGCGGAGAAGAACCAACCGGACGCCGGGAGAAGAGGAATCGGAGGGACCCCCAAAGCCGGAAGAAGACCCCCGAAGCCGGAGGAAGACCCCCCCGGAGCTGTTTAATAAATTATTTTAAAAACCTGTGTAGTGTGTTTTATTATTGACACTTTTTCCCTAGGTGAATGGGTAGGGGTACCATGTTGTACCCCATACTCATTCACATAGGGTGGGGGGCTGGGATCTGGGGGTCCTCTTATTATAGGGGGCTCCCGGATTCTGATAAGCCCCTCGCCCGCAGACCCCGACAACCAACGGCCAGGGTTGTCAGGAAGAGGCCCTTGTCCTCATCAACATGGGGACAAGGTGCTTTGGAGTGGGGGGGCCCCGCAGGGCGCCCCCTCCCCCCAAAGCACCCACCCCCCATGTTGAGGGCATGCAGCCTGGTACGGTTCAGGGGGGGGCGCTCGCCCGTCTCCACCCCCTTTCCTGACCGGCGGGCTGCGTGCTCGGATCGGGGTCTTGTATGGATTTTAGGGGGGACCCCACGCCGTTTTTTCGGCGTAGGGGTTTCCCCTAATAATCCATACCAGACCTAAGGGCCTGGTATGCCCCGCGACGGGGCTCGCGAGGTGTCAATCTGGCCGATAAAAGTGGCAAGATTGACTTCCTTTTTCTAGTCCCGTCGCACCTGAGTCACGTTCAAAATGAACGGACTTGTCCATGTGTGGGCAAGTCCGTTCATTGTGAAAGTCCGGCGAAAGTCCATCGGAAAGACGGGCGGACTTAGCCCGCCGGAAAGTCCGGTCGTGTGTGGGCAAGTCCGTCCCTTTCAAAGTCCGGCGCACCTGGCGGACAAAGTCCGTCAGAAAGTGTGCCGGACCAATTATGCCAGAAAGTCCGACCGTGTGTACACGGCATTAGTCTATTCTCCGGGGTTAAGCTTTAATCAAAGAATTTCAATGGAAACAACTACTTTATTGTTTGATGGGGTTTGCTTTTATATTGTAGATTTTCTTTAACTTTATTGCAAAAAAAAAAAAAAAAAGCAAAAAATTTAGTTTTGTAACTAAGACCTCCCCTTTTTCTGTTTTCCTCTTTCCACCATCATTGACATCTACAAATAGGCAGAGGAGTGCACAGACAGTACTTATTTCACACACTCTGATATATGAGGCCCGGTGTTTACCGTTGGCATGTCAGTAAGTTCCATCAACTGATTTATCTACTGACGGGCCGCTCAGCCAGCCCATTAAAAAAGGGTTTTAGCGAGCCCAGGTGGCTCCTCGCTGCGCCGTATCTCGGTCGGAGTCGGCAGAAGCAAATCATTCCACCATATTTTTCTCTCGATAAATTATCCGTCAGGAGGAAGCAAGTTCTGAGACCAATTTCTTCCTTATTAATCAGCCGGAAAAAAAAAAAACCTCTTCCAGATCTACCTTCACCGGCGAATAAACGATTTAACAGCTTCTCAAGCTGCTGTCAGCAGCCATCCAATTAATGGTCTGCTTAGTGGCCCTCTGAGCGTCGCGCTCGTCTTCTTACGCCGCTGGAAAAAGTTTTTTTTCATGTGAGCGATCTGCTAAAAGGTGTCCAGTCAACTTCCTTTCTGTATGCAGGAGACGTCGGCGCTTTAATTTAGAGGAAGATATTCCAGAATCGCAGAGCTTGAACTACGCTATAATTACTTCGGCAGAGCCCGGCGCTTGTCATAAATAATGGAAGAGATACGACATGCCTCCCAACACAAAAACAAATAGCGCAATGTATTCAAACAGGCAAACGCAGCAGATGCAAACCTGTTTAATAAGTCATCGGGGCTTATAAAAAATTCCATATCCATCCCCACTGCGTGGAATATGGTAAATCCTCGGACCAGACCAGTGCCCCACAGAGAGGACCTAATGTGGGCTCTGTGATGTGTGCAGAGAACTTCCACTGCTTGCAGCTTGGGACTAGAGACCAGAACTTTTTATATCTTCATTTGTAAGGCGAAAGTCTTCTGATCTGAAGCCTCCTTTTTCTTCATGATCTGTTCTTCTTCCTTTTTTCTTTAACCACTTGCCTACTGGGCCCTTTTCACCCCCTTCCTGCCCAGGCCGATTTTCAGCTTTCAGCGCTGTCACACTTTGATGATTGCGCGTTCATGCTACACTGTAACCATATGACATTTTTATCATTTTCTTCACACAAATAGAGCTTTCTTTTGGTGGTATTTAATCACTCCTGGCTTTTTTATTTTTTACCAAAAAACGTTTTCTTAGTTTCTATCAGTAAATTTTGTAAATAAGTAATTTTTCTCCTTCACTGATGTGCGCTGATTAGGCGACACTGATGGGCACTGATGAGGAGGCACTAATATGCCGCACTTATGGGCACTGATGAGCAGTGATGGGTGGCACTGGTTGGCACTGATAGGTGGCACTGATGGGCATTGATAGGCAGCAATGATGGGCACTGATTAGGTGGCACTGATGAGGAGGCACTAATATGCCGCACTTATCGGCACTGATATGTGTCACTGAGCACTGATGGGTGGCACTGGTTGGCACTGATAGGCGGCACTGATTAGGTGGCACTGATGAGGAGGCACTAATATGCCGCACTTATCGGCACTGATATGTGTCACTGAGCACTGATGGGTGGCACTGGGCGGCACTGATTATGTGGCACTGATGAGGAGGCACTAATATTCCGCACTTATGGGCACTGATATGTGGCACTGATGAGCACTAATGGGTGGCACTGGTTGGCAGCACTGATGGGCATTGATGGGCAGCACTGGTAGGCGGCACTGATAGCCAGCACTGACTGGCATCACTAATGGGCACTGATTGCTGGCACTGGTGGCACTTTATTGTAATCAGGGCACTGATGCGGTAGACACGCCCCCGCTCTCCCAGGTAATAGAGTGTAGACTTACCGTAATTACAATTTTGTTTAGAAAAAAAATAATTCCCTTCCGGCTAATCAATGTACATTGCTGGGATTTTAACCACTTGACCCCCCCATTCATGATCGGGACATTTTTTGCAATACTGCGTTACTTTAACTGACAATTGCGCACTCGTGCATTGCTGTACACAAATAAAATTGATGTCCTTTTTTTCCCCCACAAATAGAGCTTTCTTTTGGTGGTTACGCTATAAACAAATGAGAAAAAAATCTAATGACTTCATGAATTTGGGCCAATGTGTATTCTGCTACAGATTTTTGGAAAAAAAAAATCCCGATAAGTGTTTATTGATTGGTTTGTGCAAAACTTATAGCGTCTACAAACTATGGGATTTTTTTTTTATTTATTTATTAATTTATTTTTTAGTAATTGCTGCGATTATTTATATATATATATATATATATATATATATATATATATATATATATCGGGACTGCGTTATTGCGGCGGACAGTCAGACACTAACTGATACTTTTTACATATTTGGAGACCAGTGACACTAAAACAGTGATCAGTGCTAACAATATGCACTGCCACTGTACTAATGACACTGGCTGGGGAGGGGTTAAACAGGGGTGATCAAAGGGTTAAATGCATGCCTAGCTAATGTTTTTAGTGTAGTGTGGGAAGTGCTTTTACTACGGGAAAGCATGGATCAGTGCCCCTGCTTTGCAGGAACACAGGATCCATGTCTTCCCTCCTGACAGACCGCCATTCTGCCTCTTGTAGCGAAGGGTCAGTGGGTTTCCGGCGGACATCGGGTCCGTGGTATCCGCCAATCAGCTCACATTGTGTATAATCACAGCAGGAGTGGGCCGCTGGTGGCGTACATGCACGCCCCCCCACCTGGAATTGTTGGATGGAGTACTAGGTACGTGATCTGGCGCGCAGCAGTGCCACCTTGCCGCCATATAAGTAAGTTATTTAAGAAATAATAAATAGTTGTTTGTTTCCCCTTAAAAGGCCGGGTGGCGGTCGGCAGGATGGGGTTAAAGTGTTTGTAAAGGCATTTTTTTAATAGCAAGAATGTTTCTAGTTGCTCTGCTCTGTAATGGTTTTGCACAGAGTAGCCCCAGTCCCCCTCTTCGCAGGTCCCCTCCTCATCGCCGGAGCACTGGGCCCCTCCCCCTGCCGAGTGCCCCTATAGCAAGTGGCTTGCTATGGGGGGGGGGGCACCTGTGCATGCTCACTCCGAGGCCCCACTTTCTGTGTCCACAAGACACACAGAGCACGGTTCAGCCACGCCCCCTCCCCCCCGTCGCTTCCTCACTGGCTGTGATTGACAGCAGCTGGAGCCGCTGCATCTCAGCCAATGAGGAGGGAGAGACCCTGGAGAGCCACTGCTCTCCTGCACATTGCTGGATCGAGATGGGGCTCAGGTAAGTATTGGGGGGCTGAGGGGAGCGCTGCACGCTGAAGGGTTTTTTTTCCTTCATGCATGGAAAGATCTTCAGCCTTTACAACCACTTTAAATTATAACATGTCTTGTGTAGCTGTTAATAATTATTTAATTTAATTGTTGTCAATATTTTTTTTTCCATAAGTGGAGTTATCCTTCAAGTGTCCAATGCAGTACTAACAATTCCCACGTGACTACACTCTTCTACTTATATTTTTCCCCTTTAAATAACAAATGTTATACTTGCCTGCTCTGTGTAATGATTTTGCACAGAGCAGCCCTGATCCTCTTCTTCTCGGGTCCCCCCCCCCGGCGGCGCTCCAGGCTCCCCCCCTCGACCAGTTCCCCCACTAGCAAGCCGATTGCTATAGGGGCACCGGTGCATGCTCGCTTACAAGCCCTGCTATATTCCTCCATAAGACACACAGGACTATGGCTCGGCCCTGCCCCCTACTCTCTCCTCAATGGCTCACTGGCTGTGATTGACAGCAGTGGGGGCCAATGGTTCAGCCTCTGAGAAGAGAGAGAGAGCGTCCCGGGACAGCCGAGGCTCTTATGCAGATCATTGGATAAAGAGGGGGCTCAGGTGAGTATTAGAGGGGGCTGGGGGGGGGGAGCAGCACACAGAAGGTTTTTTACCTTCATGCATTCATGCATAGAATGCAACCTTCAGCCTTTAACCGCTTGCCGACCGCCGGCTGTCAATTGACGGCCAGGCATCGCGGCTCTCGTTGCGGGAGGGCGTCATATGACGTCCTCCCATTTAAACAGGGAATGCGCGCGATGGTGCGCGCGCATCCCTGTTCCTTCGGTGGCGGCGTGTCACGGAGACACCGCTCGCCACCGAGGGGGGTGAACAGCCATTGGACATGGCTGTTTACCATGTGATCGGCCGTGATGAAGTCACGGCCGATCACAGATAGGTCCACCCCATTGTGCACGGCGCATGCGCGCGATCGCGATCGCGAGCGCGCTGCGCGTGCATGTCGGTGACGGAGTGTTCCCGGGAACACTACTCGTCACCGACGCCGGTAAACAGCCATTGGCTGGCTGTTTACCCACGTGATCGGCTGTGATCCATTCACAGCCGATCATAAATGTAAACACAGAGCGGTAACTAGCTGTTACCAGCTCTTCTCTCCTCACACACCGTTTCCAGTGTGAGGAGAAAAGAGCCAGAAGCAGTGAGTTACCGATCTGTGTTCTGTAGTGTCTGCACCAACACCACACCTGTCCCATCGCCCCCCCCAATTGTGATCTGTCACCCAACAGTCATCAGTGTCACCCAATAAAGTGCACCTGTCACATAAGGGACTGCCATCAGTGACAGTCAGTGGTGCACCTGTCACCCGTCACAAATCAGTGACCATCAGCGGTGCACCCATCACCCCTCACCCATCAGTGACCGCCAGCCGTCACCCATCAGTGACCGCCAGCCGTCACCCGTCACCCATCAGTGACCGCCACCCGTCACCCATCAGTGACCGCCAGCCGTCCCCCGTCACCCATCAGTGACCGCCAGCCGTCCCCCGTCACCCATCAGTGACCGCCACCCGTCACCCATCAGTAACCGCCAGCCGTCCCCCGTCACCCATCAGTGACCGCTAGCCGTCACCCGTCACCCACCAGTGACCGCCACCCGTCACCCATCAGTGACCGCCACCCGTCACCCATCAGTGACCGCCACCCGTCACCCGTCACCCATCAGTGACCGCCAGCTGTCACCCATCAGTGACCGCCAGCCATCACCCGTCACCCATTAGTGACCGCCAGCGGTGCACCTGTCACCCATCACAAATCAGTGACCATCAGCGGTGCACCTGTCACCCGTCAGCCATCACCCGTCACCCATCAGTGACCGCCACCCGTCACCCATCAGTGACCACCAGCCATCACCCGTCACCCATCAGTGACCGCCACCCGTCACCCATCAGTGACCGCCAGCCATCACCCGTCACCCATCAGTGACCGCCAGCCATCACCCGTTACCCATCACCTGTCACCCATCAGTGACCGTCAGCCATCACCGATCACCTGTCACCTTTTAGTGACCGTCACCCATCACCAGTAACTGTCCGTGGCCTGTCACCCATCAGTGACCATCGCCTGTCACACCATCATCACCGATCAGTGAACGTCAGCTGCCACCCATCGCACAGCCCATTAGTGACCGTCACCTGCCACCTGTCACACCGCGTCATGTCCAAAAGAGTATACAGCAGTGAGGAGGCGTTCCAGATCCTCTCCATGACCGATGAGAGCAACGGGGAGTTCTCATCAGATTTGGATTCTGATTCAACTTTGGCATTTGAACCAAATAGTGAATCGGCAAATGATTCGGAGGAAGAATGGGTCCCTCCCAAAAGGGCACGGCACTCTGGAAACCAGGATTATATTCCCAGGCCCAGTACCAGTGCTGCCACCACCAATAGGCCCCAGGAACAAATTCCCAGGCTCAGTACCAGCGCTGCCACCAGCGTTAGGCCCCGGGAACAAATGCCCAGTACCAGCGCTGCCACCACCAATAGGCCCCAGGAACAAATTCCCAGGCCCAGTACCAGAGCTGCCGCCAGCATTAGGCCCCGGGAACAAATGCCCAGACCCAGTACCAGTCCTGCCACATCACGCCTGAGTACCAGCACAGGAAATTCCAATCCAACTACTGGAGTGTCACACCCCCCCAAGAGCCAGGGCCTCTACATACATGCCAGATGGTCTTGCCAACCCAATATGGCTGCCTTCCAACTCGGCATCGCCATTTATTCCCCCGTTCACAGCACTGCCAGGTGTGCAGACCAACACCCAAAATTTCTCAGAGATTGATTTCTTTCATATGTTTTTGCCCGACACTATGCTGCAATTTATTGTGGACCAGACAAATTTGTATGCCCAGCAATATATTGCCAACAACCCCCAATCATCCTATGCCCGTCCTTTTGAGTGGAGAGATCTGAATTTGGAGGAGTTCAAAATGTTTATGGGCCTCACCCTAAACATGGGGATTACAAAAAAAAATGAAGGACATGCCTATTGGTCCACCCACCCCATCCACAGTATGCCCATTTATTCTGCCCTAATGACAAGGTCCCGATACAAGATGATAATGCGCTTTCTTCACTTCAGCGACAACACCCAGTGCCCTCCCCACAATCATCCAAATTACGACAAGTTATACAAGATTCGCCCACTGATAAATTTCTTTTCTCAACAATTTGCAGAACTCTATGTCCCCGATCAGAAAATTTGCGTCGATGAGTCCCTGGTACCCTTTTCAGGCCGGCTAGGAATAAAGCAGTATATTCCTAGCAAAAGGGCCAGATACGGAGTAAAGTTATACAAGCTATGTGAGAGAGCCACAGGATATTTGTATGCATTCCGCATATATGAAGGAAAAGATTCCCAGCTCCAGCCCCCTGAGTGCCCGGCCTACATGGGCACAACTGGAAAGATTGTATGGGACCTGGCATACCCACTTCTAAACAAAGGATATCACATTTACGTTGACAACTTTTACACCAGCCTGCCCCTTTTCAAACACTTATACATCGCAAAAACCCTGGCCTGTGGAACCTCCAGAAAAAATAGAAAGGGCTTCCCACAATCTTTAGCGAACAAAAAGCTGCGAAGGGGGGAAAGAGCTTCATTGAGATGCAACGAAGTGCTGGCCTTGAGGTGGAAGGATAAGAGGGACGTGCACATGATGTCCACCATCCATGAAGACACTGCAATTGTGGTACAAAGAAGACAAGGTCCCATTGAAAAGCCAACATGTGTCCAAGATTATAATCTCTACATGGGGGGGGGGGGGGGGGGGGTAGATTTTAACGATCAAATGATTTAGCCCTATTTATCAATAAGGAGGTCCCGATTCTGGTATAAGAAGGTAGCAATTTATCTCATCCATTTGGCCATTTACAATTCCTACGTAGTCTACACCAAATCCATTGAAAGCCCCGCCCCCTTCCTAAAATTCATAGAAGAAGTTGTCACGTCCCTCATCTATCACCAAAGACCCCCCCAAGAAGACCTTCGCTCTGAGGCTGTTTGCTGACTCCATGAGCGCCACTTCCTCTTCAGCATTCCACCATCTGAAGCAGGCCGAAGATGGCAAAAAAAATGTTGCGTGTGCACCAAAAGAAGATTTAGAAAAGATACCAGCTACCATTGTCCCCAGTGTCCCTCCCAACCTGGCCTTTGCATTGGTGAATGCTTCCAAATTTATCACACATCCATAAAATATTAGCCCATATTTTTAACCATTTCCCCATTTTCACCATCTGTGCTGACCATTTTCCATTCTTTCCCAAATAACCATGCCAGTGCCTTCCATGTGAACTGACCCTGGCCTGTTTTTTGACTATGCCTCTGCCTACCGTTTGGACTGCTTTCATGTGAACTGACCCTGGCCTGTTTTGTGACCATGCCTCTGCCTACCGTTTGGACTGCCTCCACGTGAACTGACCCTGGCCTGTTTTATCAACTACTCTACTGCCTACCGCTTGGACTGCTTACATGTGAACCGACCCTGGCCTGTTTTATGGACTATGCTTTTGCCTACCGCTTGGACTGATCTGTTGCCCTGCTACTGTAGTACACAGGGGTCTCACATATGTGAGGGGCTCCAGAATTGTTTTTCTGGTTGGAGAAAACAATTATTTTTGTTTTCTCCGGGTTTCGGAATTAGGGTCTGGAGTCCGGAGGCTTCATAGAGATTTGGGTGGGTCGAAGCCTCTACCCCTGTGCCCCTGTGCACAGGTCTTACCTGATTGTGGCCCTCAGCCTGCTGCTGACTTACTGCCACCATGCCCATGCCTGTCGCATTACAATAATGAGTGTCTGCAGTTAACAGTGTACCAGGACCAATATTATGGCTGTGCTGGCTGTCTCTGCCTGGACAATTTCTATGGACTGTGCTGTGCCGACTATAGACAATATTCCTGCCTGCTGCCTGGATAGTTAATATTGCTGTCGCTAAGCACCTCCCTGCCTGCTGCCTGGACCAGTGCTCTCCTCTGTGGATACTACTAAAAGCACAGGTAATGCTTTTTTTTTACCCTTTCTGCAATAGAATTTATTTTGGATTGTAATTCTTGGTATGTGCATGCTATGTGTTAGAAATATGAAGGGTTTTCAAAAATGATAGGTTGCCAGGAAATTATATATGTCATTTATGCTCCTAGAACGCCTGTGCTACTTTGATGTTGGGCCTCTGTATGTGGCCAGGCTGTGTAAAAGTCTCACACATGTGGTATCGCCATACTCAGGAGGAGTAGCAGAATGTATTTTGGGGTGTCATCTTTGCTACGTACATGCTATGTGTTGGAAATATCTGATAAATAGACAACTTTGTGTAAAAAAAAAAAATGCATTTTCATTTTTTTCCACATTTTCCAAAAACTTTTGGAAAAAAATGAACCGTTCAAAAGACTCATTATGCCTCATAGATTATACGTTGGGGTGTTTGCTTTCCAAAATGGGGTCATTTTGGGGGCAATTCCATTGTCCTGGTGCTCCAGGGCCTTCAAAAGTGTAATAGGTGGTTGAGAACTGAGATGTGTCATTTATGCTCATAGATCGCCTGAAGGTGCTACTTCAATGTTGGGCCTCTGTATGTGGCCAGGCTGTGTAAAAGTCTCACACATGTGGTATCGCCATACTCAGGAGGATTAGCAGAATGTATTTTGGGGTGTCATCTTTGCTACGTACATGCTATGTGTTGGAAATATCTGATAAATGGACAACTTTGTGTAAAAAAAAAATGCGTTTTCATTTTTTTCCACATTTTCCAAAAACTTCTGGAAAAAAATGAACCGTTCAAAAGACTCATCATGCCTCATAGATTATACGTTGGGGTGTTTGCTTTCCAAAATGGAGTCAGTTTGGGGGCAATTCTATTGTCCTGGTGCTCCAGGGCCTTCAAAAGTGTAAATGGTGGTTGAGAAATGAGATGTGTCATTTAGGCTCGTAGAACGCATGAAGATGCTACTTCAATGTTCGGCCTTTGTATGTGGCCAGGCTGTGTAAAAGTCTCACACATGTGGTATCGCCATACTCAGGAAGAGTAGCAGAATGTATTTTGGGGTGTAATTTGTTGTATGCATATGCTCTGAGAGAGAAATAACCTGTTAATATGACAATTTTTTAAAAAATTAAAAAAAAAAAAAATCTTCATTTTGCAAAGAATTGTGGGAAAAAATTACAACTTAAAAAAATTCACCATGCTACTTACTTAATACCTTGGAATGTCTACTTTCTAAAAAGGGGTCATTTAGGGGGTATTTGTACTTTTCTGACTTGTTAGTGTACCAAGAAATGAGATAGACCATCAGTACATCTGTGTGATCAGATGTGATCAATTTTCAGTGATTGGCACCATAGTTTGTAGACTCTATGGCTGGGTTCACACTGGTCCGACAAACGCTCCGACATTGGGAGCTCATGTCGCATGACGTGTGAAATCCAATGTTTCTCTATGGGAGCCGTCCTAACTGGTCCGACACAAGTCGTTCCGACTTTAGAAATGCTCCCTGTACTACTTTGGTCCGACTTTGATCCTACTTCAGCCTATTGACTATCATTGAAGTCGGATCAAAGTCGGATTGTCGTCTCGCATGATCCGACTTCGGCATGCGACTTGTGCTCTGATGATCTTGAGGGGGAACTCCGCGCCAAATTTTAAATAAAAAACCGGCATGGGTTCCCCCTCCAAGAGCATACCAGGCCCTTGGGTCTGGTATGGACCTTAAGGGGAACCCCCTACGCCGAAAAAACGGCATGGGGGTCCCCCCAAATCCATACCAGACCCTTATCCGAGCACACAGCCCGGCCGGACAGGAATGGGGGTGGGGACGAGCGAGCGCCCCCCCCCTTCCTGAACCGTACCAGGTCGCATGCCCTCAACATGGGGGGGTTGGTGCCTTGGGGGAGGGGGGCGCACTGCGGCCCCCCCACCCCAAAGCACCTTGTCCCCATGTTGATGAGGACAAGGGCCTCTTCCCGACAACCCTGGCCGTTGGTTGTCGGGGTCTGCGGGCGGGGGCCTTATCGGGGGCTTATAGGCGGTGACCCCGCCCCCTTATGCCGTCACAGTCCCTGGGCATGCTGGGACTGTGACGTTTTAGGGGGCGTCGTCATCACCCGATGACCACGACCCCTTATGCCGTCACAATCCCAGCATGCCCAGGGACTGTGACGGCATAAGGGGGCGGGGTCACCGCCTATATAAGCCATAGCAGAGCGCACAGAGAGCATTCCAGCCGGAGAGAGCGTCGTGTCAACATCAGAAGAAGAGAAGAGGGCAGAAGACTGAAGACCGGGCTCCTCCTCTATAGCCAAAGAGCGGCAGAAGATCCGGAGAGCGTGGAGAAGAACCGGAGAGACCCCGAAGTCGGAAGAAGACCCCCGGAGCTGTCTAATAAATGACTTTAAAAATCTGTGTAGTGTTTTTTTTTTAATTGACACTTTCCCTAGGTGAATGGGTAGGGGTACGATGTACCCCATACTCATTCACATAGGGTGGGGGGCCGGGATCTGGGGGCCCCCTTATTAAAGGGGGCTCCCGGATTCCGATAAGCCCCCCGCCCGCAGACCCCGACAACCAACGGCCAGGGTTGTCGGGAAGAGGCCCTTGTCCTCATCAACATGGGGACAAGGTGCTTTGGGGTGGGGGGGCCGCAGTGCGCCCCCCTCCCCCAAGGCACCAACCCCCCCATGTTGAGGGCATGCGACCTGGTACGGTTCAGGAAGGGGGGGGGGGCGCTCGCTCGTCCCCACCCCCATTCCTGTCCGGCCGGGCTGTGTGCTCGGATAAGGGTCTGGTATGGATTTGTTTTTTCGGCGTAGGGGGTTCCCCTTAAGGTCCATACCAGACCCAAGGGCCCGGTATGCTCTTGGAGGGGGAACCCATGCTGGTTTTTTATTTAAAATTTGGCGCGGAGTTCCCCCTAAAGATTCATACCAAACACAGTGGCGGGGATCCAAGTCGGATCCCCGTTCATTGAAAGTCGGACATATGCCGGCTTCATGTCGCAGGGCAAAGTCGGATCCAAAGTAGGACGGCTGTCGTGTCGCACCAGTGTGAACCCAGCCTATAACTTTCACGAAGATCAAATAATTTACACTAATTTGGGTTATTTTTACCAAAGATATGTAGCAGTATAAATTTTGGCCAAAATTTATGAAGAAAAATTACTAATTTGCAAAATTTTATGACAGAAACAAAGAAAAAGGCATTTTTTTCACAAAATTTACGGACTTTTTTATTTATAGCACAAAAAATAAAAAACCCACTAGTGATTAAATACCACCAAAAGAAAGCTCTATTTGTGTGAAAAAAAAGGACGCAAATTTCATATGGGTACAGTGTTGCACGACTGAGTAATTGTCATTCAAAGTGTGAGAGCGCTGAAAGCTGAAAATTGGTCTGGGCAGGAAGGGGGTGTAAGTGCACTGTATTGAGGTGGTTAAGATTACTTTAACCGCTGGCTGACCGCCGCACAAACAGCTATATGTCGCCAGAATGGCACAGGCAGGCAAATGGGCGTACAGGTACGTCCCTTTAAATTTGGGTCCCGGGAACT
The DNA here is from genome assembly GCA_037952835.1 of Lithobates septentrionalis. Classification (NCBI taxonomy): domain Eukaryota; kingdom Metazoa; phylum Chordata; class Amphibia; order Anura; family Ranidae; genus Lithobates; species Lithobates septentrionalis. Next base: position 98,157 of record JBBDGP010003574.1, read on the forward strand.
TGATGTTCTCCGGCGGCCTGCGATTGCGGTGTGGAGAGGTAGAACGGGGAGGTGCCTTGTAAACAAGGCACTTCCCCGTCTTGTGACAAGACAGAGATCTACTGCTCCCTGTCATTGGGAGCAGTGATCACTGTCATGTCAGTTGTAGCCCCTCCCCCCCCACAGTTAGAATCACTCCATAGATCACATTTAACCCTTTGATCGCCCCCTAGTGTTTAACCCCTCCCCTGCCAGTGTCATTTATACAGTAATCAGTGCATTTTTATAGCACTGATCGCTGTAGAAATGAAAATGGTCCCAAAATAGTGTCAAAAGTGTCCGATGTGTCCGCCATAATGTCATGATAGGAATCGCTGATCGCCGCCATTACTAATAAAAAAAAAAGTATAATAAAAATGCCACAAAACTATCCCCTATTTTGCAGACGATAAAACTTTTGCGCAAACCAATCAAAAGCAATCAAAAGCAAAAAGTAAAAAATATTTTTTTTTCAAAATTGTCGCTCTTTTTTTGTTTATAGCGCAAAAAATAAAAACGGCAGAGGTGATCAAATACCACCAAAAAAAAAGCTCTATTTGTTGTAAAAAAAGGACGTCAATTTTGTTTGGGTTCAACGTCGCACGACCGCGCAATTGTCAGCTAAAGTGACGCAGTGCCGAATCGCAAAAAATGCTCTGGTCAGCAAGAGGGGAAAATCTTCCGGGGCTGAAGTGGTTAAGGGTCAGCCCCATCCAAAACGTTGCAGTTTTTATTGGGCACTGACACCCACAAATGTCTCATATCCTCGTACAGTATTTATGTTTTTTTTTTTTTGTCTCGTCTCCCTTTTTTCCTGCAGCAGCAGTTTTCCGTATTCTATGCTGCCAGAACGCTTTAAACCCTAATGATGGGCCTGCGTTAATTAGCCCCTTTTTTTATTTTTATCCCTGTAATCCACTTTTCCTGGCTGCTGGCACCGCTCAAAGCGGCGTTTTATATTCTGCGGAGCGTTTGAACGCTCAGCCTCAATCACGCCACATTCAGACACAGTACGCCGGCGCCTTTTGTGCGTCTGGCAGGCTCAGGCTGAACGTACAAAAAAAAAAAAAAAAGCCTCTGTTTTCCCTTTTGAAGGGAATAATTATTAATCTCCAGCAAATACCGCTCTTTTATGTGGCGGCGAGATTGTGCCGTGCACAATGATAGCAAATTAAGCCGTGCCGGCGTTAATGTGTGACGCGGGGTGCCTAAATTAAAAACTGAGCACTCGCCTAAAAGCGGGGCAGGGAGGATTTTCCAAATTACAAAGAAGAGATAGCAAAGTCTTCAACGCCCGCCTCTGTTTCTTTTCTTCTTAGAGAAAATAAATAACGGCTCGTTAAAGACCAGTCAATTACTGGAAGACAGAGAGTTGTTCAAATTCACGGCTTGTGGTGGGACCAAAAGTAAGGAAAGGTTTTCCCTGGCTGGAGAAATATATGGGCAGCTCGCAATTCCAGGCTGGTCAGGAAGGCCCTTTATCGTCTCTGTCAAATTATGTCATTAAAAATTTCAGGAGCTGCAAGGTGCACTGCAAGGATTTTAGCATACTACACTACAGATTCTTAGTTGCTTCTGTTCTGGAGATACGGATGCAGCCTCTTGCATCTGCGTCATCAGGGCTGGTGCAAGGATTTTTGACACCCCCCCCTCTTGCTCCACCCCTGACTACACCCCCTTTGCCCTGCCCATGTATACCCCACCTTTTTAATGAAGTGCCCATAAAATGCAGCCTCACCGGCGGCCATTAAATGCAGCCTCACCAGCCCCCATCATTGCAGCCTCATCGGCGCCCATCATTGTAGCCTCACCGGCGCCCATGATTGTAGCCTCACCAGTGCCCATCAATGCAGCCTCACCAGCGCCCATCAAAAGCAGCCTCACCATTGCCCATCAAAAGCAGCCTCACCATTGCCCATCAAAAGCAGCCTCACCATTGCCCACCAAAAGCAGCCTCACCAGCGCCCATCAAATTCAGCCTCACCAGCGCCCATCAAATTCAGCCTCACCAGCGCCCATCAAATTCAGCCTCACCAGCACCCATCAAATTCAGCCTCACCAGCGCCCATCAAATGCAGCCTCACCAGCGCCCATCAAATGCAGCCTCACCAGCGCCCATCAAAAGCAGCCTCACCAGCGCCCATCAAAAGCAGCCTTACCAGCGCCCATCAAATGCAGCCTCACCAGCGCCCATCAAAAGCAGCCTCACCAGCGCCCATCAAAAGCAGCCTCACCAGCGCCCATCAAAAGCAGCCTCACCAGCGCCCATCAAAAGCAGCCTCACCAGCGCCCATCAAAAGCAGCCTCACCAGCGCCCATCAAAAGCAGCCTCACCAGCGCCCATCAAAAGCAGCCTCACCAGCGCCCATCAAAAGCAGCCTCACCAGCGCCCATCAAAAGCAGCCTCACCAGCGCCCATCAAAAGCAGCCTCACCAGCGCCCATCAAAAGCAGCCTCACCAGCGCCCATCAAAAGCAGCCTCACCAGAGCCCACCAAATGCAGCCTCCCCAGCGCCCACCAAATGCAGCCTCCCCAGCGCCCACCAAATGCAGCCTCCCCAGCGCCCACCAAATGCAGCCTCCCCAGCGCCCACCAAATGCAGCCTCCCCAGCTCCCACCAAATGCAGCCTCACCAGCGCCCTTCAATGCAGCCTACCAGCGCCCATCAATGAATGTTTGCTTGCTTCCATTCATTTGGGATTCGGGACACAAACAGAGTCCTCCACTGCGCCTCTGACACTATGTGCAAACAGAGCGGCGGCTGTCTGCTGATGCTGAGACTTAGTTGCTTGCTGCAGAGAGAAGAGAGTAAGAACACCAGTGGCCGGGTGCCCTAGGCAGCAAGGCGCCCTCCTTTTTTCCTTCTCCTTTTCCTTCTTTCTCTCTCTCTCCTTTTCCTTCGTCTCCTTTTCCTCTCCTTTTTCTTTCTCCTTTGCAATGGCGGCTGGTGGGTTTTTCTTTTGAGGAGTGGCAAACAACCACCCCCCGGGGCGGCCAGCAGCGTGGCATTACTACCCCCCCCCCCGAGTGGCCGGCAGCACCGCACCAAAACCCTCCCCCCCCGGCGGCCAATGGCGCGACACTACCACGCCCCCCAGCCCGGGTGGCCGGCGGTCCGGCACTTACCTGATTTAGGTGGCGGGCTATGGTGTCCTCCAGCATGGTCCACCCACCGTGCAAGCGGCAGGGTGCGGGCAGCAGCTCTGGTGTCCGCTCCTCCAGCTCCTTCCTCCGCTGTGTTTCTCCTCTCTTACGCCTAAGCGCTGGGCATCCAATAGGATTGCCTGATGCTTTGGCCAATTAGGAAACAGGTCTCGCGACCTGCCTACTGATTGGCGGGGAGGAACTTTAGTGTGAAAATAGCGAAAATGCATTTGCTATTGTCACACAACTGGGTGGGCTCGGAGCGCAGTGCTCTGTGCCCCGAGGCCACCCTTTTTTGACGCCTAATCGAGCCTCTGGCTCTAATCATGTGCTTCAAAAAACACCCAGCCGACATTGGAATCCATAGTCTGGCAGCCTAATATGTAGATCAGGGGGCCGGATGCATGGATAGGGGGGCGGCACCTGTGCACTCTCTATGGATGGGCCGCCACTGCCCCTTCATCTCCTTCTCCCTTCCCTTCTAGGGTCAATTGTCTGCACAGCCCATTGCAAAATGAATGCAATATTCAAAGTCTATAAATGGAAGTGTCATACTAAAGTTTTTAGGGTCCAAAAAAAGTGTGATTTATATCCCAAACTTATTTTGAATTGATCACCCTGACGTGTTTCGGCGCCAGACAGCTCCCCCTTCATCAGAGCTACAACATAACATAAAACATGTAATTAGACTTTAAAAAAAATAAAAAGTTAATAGGTTTACCTCTTGTATAAACTTGTATGTGTCTCCTGGTTTGACCCGATACAGGGATACCAATACCAGCATTGTGGATATTATATGTGATTGTGATTTTTTTTTTTTTTTAAAAACCTTTTAACTTTTTTGATTAAGTCCAATGACATGTTTTAAGGTATGTTGTGGCCCTGATGAAGGGGCAGGTTTATGACCCCTGAAACGCATTGGATCCTAAGTTTGGAATAAAATCCCACTTTTTTGGACTAAATCTTTTGTGTGGCATTTCGATTTTTAGACTCTTTAGACTTGCAATCACTTCCTGTGGTTTCTATGACCGTTCTCTGGTGTATGGAAGCAGTCCACATGTCATTTCGTTACTACAATGGCACACCACTGGAATAGTTGTGACAATACCAATAAAATCTTAACACAGAAGCTCCGTTCACCTCGGGTTCCAGCACCAATAATTCACCTTTACAAAATAAAGGAAGGCCGTACAATTAACATACACTTCAATACAAGCGGGATTAGAGGGCTGTAACTTTTAAAGCTGGGAGTTCCACCATTGAATAGTATTAACAGGTGCCTCCTCTTTGCACTGTTTCTCCTCATTATCCGCCCTGTTGGGCTATATGAGACGCTGCTGCCGGATCTGGGATATGAGAATGTAATCTCGTCCCCATATCACCTTCTATTAAAATTCAGGAAGTTCTCCTTTTATTTCATATGCAAACAGCAGCTGAGAGTAATGAAAAATCTCCTTTGCATATGAATCACCGGGGTGAGCTGTGTAATTGTATCTCTGCAAATAAATCTTCTCAGCACTAAATTTGATGCTGTAAAAACACATTAGATGTTCTCTTGGATCAGTGGGATTGGGACAAGTTACACTCCTACTGAACGGCTGTGCATGTCCTGGACTAATGATCCCCGTACTGGGCTGATGATCCCCGTACTGGGCTGATGATCCCTGTACTGGACTAATGATCCCTGTACTGGGATGATGATCCCTGTACTGGACTAATGATCCCTGTACTGGACTAATGATCCCTGTACTGGACTAATGATCCCTGTACTGGACTGATGATCCCCGTAGTGGACTGATGGTCCCCGTACTGGACTGATGATCCCTGTACTGAACTGATGATCCCTGTACTGGACTGATGATCCCTGTACTGGACTGATGATCCCTGTACTGGACTGATGATCCCTGTACTGGACTGATGATCCCCGTACTGGACTGATGGTCCCCGTACTGGACTGATGATCCCCGTACTGGACTAATGATCCCCGTACTGGACTAATGATCCCCGTACTGGGCTGATGATCCTCGTACTGGACTGATGATCCCTGTACTGGACTAATGATCCCAGTACTGGACTAATGATCCCTGTACTGGGCTGATGATCCTCGTACTGGACTGATGATCCCTGTACTGGACTAATGATCCCTGTACTGGACTAATGATCCTCGTACTGGACTGATGGTCCCCGTACTGGGCTGATGATCCTCGTACTGGACTGATGGTCCCCGTACTGGGCTGATGGTCCCCGTACTGGGCTGATGATCCTCGTACTGGACTGATGGTCTCCGTACTGGGCTGATGATCCTCGTACTGGACTGATGGTCCCCGTACTGGACTGATGGTCCCCGTACTGGGCTGATGGTCCCCATACTGGACTGATGGTCCCCATACTGGACTGATGGTCCCCGTACTGGGCTGATGATCCCCATACTGGACTGATGGTCCCCGTACTGGACTAATGATCCTCGTACTGGACTGATGGTCCCCGTACTGGGCTGATGATCCTCGTACTGGACTGATGGTCCCCGTACTGGGCTGATGATCCCCGTACTGGGCTGATGATCCCCGTACTGGACTGATGGTCCCCGTACTGGGCTGATGATCCCCGTACTGGGCTGATGATCCCCGTACTGGACTGATGATCCCCGTACTGGACTGATGATCCCCGTACTGGACTGATGATCCCTGTACTGGACTGATGATCCCTGTACTGGACTGATGATCCCCGTACTGGGCTGATGATCCCCGTACTGGACTGATGATCCCTGTACTGGACTGATAATCCCCGTACTGGACTGATGATCCCTGTACTGGGCTGATGATCCTCGTACTGGACTGATGATCCCTGTACTGGACTGATGGTCCCCGTACTGGGCTGATGATCCCCGTACTGGGCTGATGATCCCCGTACTGGACTGATGATCCCCGTACTGGACTGATGATCCCCGTACTGGACTGATGATCCCTGTACTGGACTGATGATCCCTGTACTGGACTGATGATCCCCGTACTGGGCTGATGATCCCCGTACTGGACTGATGATCCTCGTACTGGACTGATGGTCCCCGTACTGGGCTGATGATCCTCGTACTGGACTGATGGTCCCCGTACTGGGCTGATGATCCCCGTACTGGACTGATGATCCCTGTACTGGACTGATAATCCCCGTACTGGACTGATGATCCCTGTACTGGGCTGATGATCCTCGTACTGGACTGATGATCCCTGTACTGGACTAATGATCCCCGTACTGGACTAATGATCCCCGTACTGGACTGATGATCCCGTAGTGGACTGATGATCCCCGTAGTGGACTGATGATCCCCGTACTGGACTGATGGTCCCCGTACTGGGCTGATGGTCCCCGTACTGGGCTGATGGTCCCCGTACTGGACTGATGGTCCCCGTACTGGGCTGATGATCCCCATACTGGGCTGATGATCCCCGTACTGGACTGATGGTCCCCGTACTGGGCTGATGATCCCCATACTGGGCTGATGATCCCCGTACTGGACTGATGGTCCCCGTACTGGACTGATGATCCCCGTACTGGACTGATGTTCCTCGTACTGGACTGATGGTCCCCGTACTGGGCTGATGATCCCCGTACTGGGCTGATGATCCCCGTACTGGACTGATGGTCCCCGTACTGGGCTGATGATCCCTGTACTGGACTGATGATCCCCGTACTGGGACTGATGATCTCTGTACTGGACTGATGATCCCTGTACTGGACTGATGGTCCCCGTACTGGGCTGATGATCCCCGTACTGGACTGATGATCCCTGTACTGGACTGATAATCCCCGTACTGGACTGATGATCCCTGTACTGGGCTGATGATCCTCGTACTGGACTGATGATCCCTGTACTGGACTAATGATCCCCGTACTGGACTAATGATCCCTGTACTGGACTGATGATCCCTGTACTGGACTAATGATCCCCCGTACGGTATGGTCTGCTGGGCCTTCACCTCTAAGCTTATTTTTTATCTGTCAGTCCCCCTTCTCTCTCTCTTTCTCTCTCTCTTC
>JBBDGP010003575.1:0-104410 GCA_037952835.1 Lithobates septentrionalis
GCTGATCTCAGGGTGTGATGACAACAGACATACAACTCCAGATCAGCCTCTCTGAATAGAAATCTGATTTTATGGTGGGAGGACTGAGCCTCTGTGAAATCGGAGTGTGCTAAGTGCTCCCTATGTTCCCTATGTCTTCATCTGAAGCGGAACATGTCATCATCTTTTACTTCCGACCTCCAGAGAGCAGAAAATCGCCCATTAGACATAGTGGGGCAGCTGCTGTCAGAGCTCAATCAGCTGCTGACCACATCTCCAATCTCTCTGTGGGGGTCATCTCTGGATTGAGAGGGAAGGGGCTGAGTGTGCCCCCCAGGGGGTAGGATGAGGTGTGGGATGTTCATTCCTCTACAGAAGAGAAAAGCAACCTGTGACCCATCAACTGCCACAAGGGAGGGGGGATATCATGATGGGACTTGTGCAACAATGTATCTTCTTGTCTTCCCCAAATGTATATATTCTGGTCTCCTCTCTGATACTGGAACCCAAATACATATAATGATAAATAATAAACAAATGTCTTCATCTCTCTTCAAGTCTTCCCTCCTCTCCTCTCTTATCGTCCACCTCTCTTCTTCTTTTTTATTCATACATCTCTTGCCCTTCTCCTTCTACATCCCACTCTTATCTTTCTAGATTTTTTTTCCTTCCTAAATACATCACGTTTTTCTTTCTTTCTTTCTTTCTTTCTTTCTTTCTTTCTTTCTTCTTTCTTTCTTTCTTTCTTTCTTCCTTCTTATTGTCTCTTTCCATTCTAATTTCTCCTCCATCCTTTTCTCTCTTGTATTCACTCTCTCACACAAACATCCATCATTCTATCCTTCCTCCTCTATGTTTCCCATAATCTTTTTCTCTATTATTCTCTCTCCCCCCCCCCCCCCCTCTTTTCTTCCTCTCTCTGTCCTTCCTTTCTTTTGTTTTTTCTCTCTCTCTCCATTGCCTCTCGCCCTCCATCCTCACTCTCTTTCTCCCTCTATATCTGTCCCTCTCTCTATTTCTCTCTCCTCCTTCCTCCCTTAATCCCACTCTCTCTCTCTCTCTCTCTCTCTCTCTCTCTCTCTCTCTCTTCTCTCTCTCTCTCTCTCTCTCTCTCTCCTTCCTTCCTTTTCTTTAGTATTCTCTCTCACTCCTCTGTTTCCTCTCTCTTTCCCTCTCTCTTTTTTCTCTCTCTCTGTCTCAGTCTCTTTCATCCTCTCTCTGTCTCTCCTTTCCTACCTTCTCTCTTTCTCTCTCACCTTTTCTCTTGCTTTCCCTCTCTACCATTTCTTTCTCTCTCTACCCCTAGATTCTCTCTTCTCCTCTCTCTCCTTCCCTCTCTCTCTCTCTCTCTCTCTCTTTCTCTCTCACCCCCCCCCCCACACCTTCCTTCTCCTTTATCCTGCTCTCTCTTTCCCTTCCACTCTTCTCTCTCCCCCTTACTTTCATCCTCCCTCATCTCTCTCTTCCTTCTATCTCTCTCACTCTTCTCACTTCCTTTCACTCTCTCTCCCCCTTTTCTCTCTCTCCTTTCTCCCTCCTTCTACATCTCCCCCTCTCTCCCTCTCCCTCTCCCCTTCTCTCTCTCCCTCCTCTCTCTCCCTCTCACCCCTCTCTCCCTCCTCACCCCTCTCTCTCTCCCACCTGTGTCTTCACCCTCGCTCTCTCCCTTCTCTCTCTCTCTTCCTCCCTCCCTCTCTCTCTCTCTCTCTCTCTCTCTCTCTCTCTCTCTCTCTCTGTCTCTCTCTCTCTCTCTCTGTCTCTCTCTCTGTCTCTGTCTCTCTCTCTCTCCCCCCCCTCTCTCTTTCCCTCTCTCCCCTTCTCCTCTCCCCCCCCTCCCTCTCACTCTCTCTCCCTCTTTCCCCTCTCTCTCTCTCCCCCTTTTTTGGTTTTCTCTTCTCCCTGCAGTCTTCCATCTCACTAACTTTTCAATATGACTCAGTTGCCTGCTAAACCTACAAAAAGGGTCCAGTAAACCCCCCTTCCCCCAGTAATATGCCCAACATTCCCGTCTCAGACTTATATTCACCATAAATTCTTATAGGAGAAGGCAGACCTATTTGTCACCCATTATGAAAATCTTTTTGTTTGTTTTTATGTCAAACATATAATAAGGTTTCCTACATTTCCCTTCCTCCTTGCAGTGGGGACACAAGTGTATTTCACTGTCTGTAAGTTACACAAATCATCTATGAGCCGTATACACCTCTTATGTGTCTGTCTGTCCATGCAGTGCTGACTTCCCCATACAAGAAGGTTCAATAAGCCCAGCAGTGCTGAGTTCAGTCCCTGAACTATAAAAGACTTCATGGATGACTGGACATTGGAGTGGCTCTTTGTCTTTTGAGAGGCAAAGGCCTCAGGTCAAGTGTCCTATTGACATGTAAATAGAGGGATGGTATATATGGGCATTCCTTCAGTGGCAGCATTACAGCAACAAACTCTTCTGCCTTGTGTGTCCAAGTCTCATTCTCCTCCACCATGGTGACCCACACAGAGTCCAGAGAACCCAGCAGCTTCAGGAAGGTCAGTACTTTGGTTGTATGGTAGCATCCCATGCAATGCCTTCAGCTTCAGCTTCCGTATTGGTGTGACACAATGCAACACAAAATTAATTTGTAATTGTCTCCGCAGGTTCTAAACCATTGATGGAAAAGAAGAGACGAGCCCAGGATCAATGTATCCCTAGAGCAGCTCAAATCTCTTCTGGAGAGGAATTATTCCCAGAATGTAAGTATAGGACCAAGCACAAACCTTTCCTATGATGACCATCTTACACTACTATCATCATTCATAGGGGACAATAGTGTAATAATGTCATTTATTCCTTTTCCAGATCAGAAAACGCAAACTGGAGAAAGCAGACATACTGGAGCTAACAGTGAAATATTTGAAGACCCTTCAGAGTTCAGTACAAGGTGAATAGTTTTCCTTTATAGAGAGAATTGTGCAATTCTGATACAATGTATACATGTGTTTCCTCCTTTACACATTTCTTAAAGCGGACTGCATGGGTCATAAAGGGGACTACAAGGGGAAACATTGACTACCAGTACATCTTAAGACCAAATCACTACCTACTCTTCTTTCTTGATGTCTCTCCTTTAAATATTTGTTCCATAAAAGATCTTTCTTTCTTTCTTTCTTTCTTTCTTTCTTTCTCTCTCTCCCCCCCTCTTTTCTTTCTCTTCCCCTCATTACTCTTTTTATCCCCTTTCACTGTCTCTCCTTACCTTCCTTTTATCTCTCCCCCCTTTCTTTCTCTCTCCCCATTTCTTCTCTCCTCTACCCCTCCCTTTCTCTCCCTCTTTCCCTTGTCTCTCTCCCATCCCACTCTCTCTTTCTCCTTCCTTCCTTCCTTCCTTCCTTCCTTCCTTCCTTCCTTCCTTCCTTCCCTCCTTCCCTCCTACCCTCCTTCCTTCCTTCCTTCCTTCCTTCCTTCCTTCCTTCCTTCCTTCCTTCCTTCCTTCCCTCCTTCCTCCTTCCTTCCTTCCTTCCTTCCTTTTCTCTAGTATTTTCTCTCACTCCTCTCCATTCCATCTCTCTCTCCCCTCTCCCCCTCTTTTTCTCTTTCTCTGTCTCAATCTTTCTTCCTGTCTCTGTCTCTCCTTAACTACTCTTTTTTTCTCTCTCTCTCTCTCTCTCTCTCTCTCTCTCTCTCTCTCTCTCTCTCTCTCTCTCTCTCTCTCTCTCTCTCTCTCTCTCTCTCTCTCTCTCTCTCTCTCTTTCTCTTTCTCTCTCTTTCTCTCTCTCTCTCTCTCTCTCTCTCTCTCTCTTTCTCCCTCTATCTACTTCCCTCTCTTTCTTTCACTCTCCTCCTTACCTTCTCCCTTTTACCCTCCCCCCCCTTTTTTCATCCTCCTCATCTCTCTCTCTCCCTTTAGTTTCTCTTGTTCCCTCTCCCCCACTTTCTTACTTACTTTCTCTCTCTCTCTCTCTCTCTCTCTCTCTCTCTCTCTCTCTCTCTCTCTCTCTCTCTCTCTCTCTCTCTCTCCTTCTATCATTCTCTTCTCCTCTCCCGGCTGTCTTCCATTGTACTAACCTTACAATATTACTCAGTTGCCTGCTAACCTACAAAAAAAGTCCAGTAACCCCCAGTAATATCTCTCAGTCCTATCTCTGACTTTCTATCCCTTTCCTATCACTTTCTCTTTTCTCTCTCCTTCTTTATTAAAGGAAAAAAACACCAAGAGAAACTTAGAGGACTCCATTGCTGGCCCCTCCCTTCTAAAATTCTAGCTGCCTGACTTTTATTCGGATCCAGTGGATTTAATACTTTATTGAGTTATTGAAAACACAATTTTCAGATCAGGAACTTCTGATTTCACGTATTAAGACGTATTAGAGACAGCCAGGCAACTACCTTTTCAGAAGGCGTTTGGTAACTGCAGCCACCTATTAATCTCAGTACGGATTGACATTTGTGTAAAGCCAAACCTCAGATATTAGTAGTAGGGCATGGCTAAAAACTTGTCAGATTTTTTTTTCTTGGCAGAGTGGAGATCCTCTTGGGTGTAGAAGCTACCTGGCCCATACCCAGATTATCAATATCAGCATCATTACAATACTATTTGTTAGCAATGCCATTGGGATAAACGTGTGGGTCCAGTGCTATTTTTTTTTGTCACACTGGGGGAATTTTCCTTCAATTCCCCTCTTGCAGACATAACAGGAAGTGAGAGGAAATCCTCTCTTAGTTGTCACTGGAACAGGTGTCCACATTGGAAGATTCCCCCACCATGTATTGTCCATGGTAGCAGTGGTCACCAGTACAGTAAGAGTGAGGGTTCTCCAGAGAGCAATTAGAAGCCTGGCAGTCATTATAACACTTACCTGCTCTATGCAAAGTGAGAAACAAAATACCTTTAGGTACACTTTACATTTTTATCTGTTGTGTATCAATCTCATGATCCTCACCATCTCTTTTTCTCTTCAGCAGTTGGTCCCATCTTCAGGAGTGCCGACTACCATGCTGGATTCAGGAATTGTCTTAACAGCGTCAGCCAGTTTCTAATAAAGTCAGAGGAATATGTCCCCCCTTCTCCTCTGAGTCTAGTCCAAGATGTGTCCTCACTTCGTCCTTCTTCTAATGGAGCTGGGTTCAGGACCAAGGACAGCAGCATCCCCTGCAGTGCAGCATCCAAACTTGTCATCACCCAGGACCACCAGCTCCCTGCTAACCTGAGCCAACCTGGTGCCATGAACCAACCCACTAAGCTCAGGACAATGCCACACCAGTCACTGCCATGCCAAACAAGCAACGGTACCCCCCAAGCTCTATCACCAAGCCTTAGTCCCAATGTACTGGCTGCAAACAGCAACAGAGGTCCAGACCAGAGTGTGTGGAGACCCTGGTGAAAGCTCAGCCACAAAGACTATATATATATATATATATATATATCTATAGCTCCCTAGGAGAAAGAAGAACATGTTCTTTATAAGAATATAAATTATTTGGTATATGCCAGACATAGGTTCCACATTTGTTTGTCTAATTATGTAGATTACAAAGGTTTTTATTTATAAGTATTGTGCATTTTATGCCGGTTTTCCAATAAATTTTATTTTTTACAGAATTGTCTTTGTCATCATTGTGCATTTGGGGAATTGTTGTATAATATGTAGTATGATAAAATGAAAAGCATTCACAGAAAATAAAAAATCTACAGGGTACAAGCACTTTAGCATTTTGTTGTACTAATTATTTTTTTATTTTATATAATAATAAGAGAGAGAGAGAGAGAGAGAGAGAGAGAGAGAGAGAGAGAGAGAGAGAGAGAGAGAGAGAGAGAGAGAGAGAGAGAGAGAGAGAGAGAGAGAGAGAGAGAGAGAGAGAGAGAGATATATAGATAGATAGATAGATAGATAGATAGATAGATAGATAGATAGATAGATAGATATAGATATAGAGATATATATCTATATATAGATATATATGTATATATACATATATATCTATATGTATATATAGATATATATTTATATAGATAGATATAGATAGATAGATATAGATCTATAGAGATCTATATATATAGATCAATATATTTATCTATATATGAATAATTCTGGGATTGCTGTATTTAAAATTTATTGGAAAAATTATATACCTAATATACAAAAGGCAAAATGTTCCATTACAACAGTTGAAAAATGTAAAATAATGCATTTGGGTGGCAAAAATATCTATAGACTGGGGGGAGAACCTCTGGGGGAATCTAGGATGGAAAAGGACCTGGGGGTCCTAGTAGATGATAGGCTCAGCAATAGCATGCAATGCCAAGCTGCTGCTAACAAAGCATTAAAAAGGGGATCAACTCCAGAGATAAAACGATAATTCTCCCTCTCTACAAGACTCTGGTCCGGCCGCACCTGGAGTATGCTGTCCAGTTCTGGGCACCAGTCCTCAGGAAGGATGTGCTGGAAATGGAGCGAGTACAAAGAAGGGCAACAAAGCTAATAAAGGGTCTGGAGGATATTAGTTATGAGGAAAGGTTGGGAGCACTGAACTTATTCTCTCTGGAGAAGAGACGCTTGAGAGGGGATATGATTTCAATATACAAATACCGTACTGGTGACCCCACAATAGGGAGAAAACGTTTCCACAGAAGGGAGTTTAACAAGACTCGTGGCCACTTATTAAAATTAGAAGAAAAGAGGTTTAACCTTAAACTACGTAGAGGGTTCTTTACCGTAAGAGCGGCAAGGATGTGGAATTCCCTTCCACAGGTGGTGGTCTCAGCGGGGGGGCATCGATAGTTTCAAAAAACTATTAGATAAGCACCTGAACGACCACAACATACAGGGATATACAATGTAATACTGACATATAATCACACACATAGGCTGGACTGGATGGACTTGTTTCTTTTTTATCAACCTCACCTACTATGTAACTATGTAACAATTGTAATGGAATAATGGAACATTTTGCCATTTGTATATCATGTGTATAATTTCTTCTTTTCTCCTGAGAAGAGGAGGAGCCAGGAGCAATGGCGGAGGAAGAGGGTGTTTGGGGCCGCTTTGTGCAATTTCATTGCACAGAGCAGGTAGGTATAAACCTGTTTTTTTTTGTTTTGTTTTCTTTTTTTAATTGTTTGCATTTACAATCACTTTAATTCATAAAACTTTAAAACCCAAAGATAATGTTTTTGCCCATGTGACTGTATTTTCTTTTTCCTATATCTCATTAGACTCAGCTAAAAATAACTGTGACTTTTATGAACATAGAGCTCCTTATCGTGGTGTGTTAGCTTTGTGAATTGAGCCCAGAGTTAATTACGCAGAGCATTCAAACAAATGCAAAATTGAAACTTATAACCAATAATTTATAATGATTTTATGGCACAATGTTGATAGGTTGCCTTAATCAAGATGGTTATGTTTGTGATTACTCCGTGGTTTGAAGTGGCTGAAATTTCTAGAAAACTGTTGGGTGTATTTATAGGTAAATTCCCTCAAAATTACACAAACAAGGAAAAAAAAACTGACAGGGGGTGTAACCCTTCCCTACCCCTACTAGATAAATAAAAATATTGATGCTATGCAAACACTTTATTTTTTGTTTGTTTATTTAATCAAGAAAAAAATGTCTAAAAGTTCTGGAACCAAAGTGTTATGGTGGTGTATACATGTCTGGTTGGGGGGGGAGTACCTTCTCTGTTAGCAGGAGCCGCCGGTCCATAAGGGGCACAGGGGCGCCGCTCCCCTAGTTTGCATGCGGGGATGCATGTGGGGCGCCGGACTCATTGGTTTCTATGAGGTTTTTTTTCTCAAGCCACATGATTAGAGCCTGATTAGCCACATGATTAGAGCCTGAGGCTCTAAACAAGTTTGGGCACAGAGCACTGCACCCCAAAACCACCCACTTGTGACACTAGCGAATCAATATTCGCTATTGTCTTCCGGCTTCTCCTCCTGACCAATCAGGACAGGAGGTGGATCGGGTTGCCTGGGAGAAGAAGCCGCGGAGGGGCTGAGTGCGGGGGGGGGGAGCTGTGGAAGGGTGAGAACGGGGGGACGGTGGAGGGGTGAGAATGGGGGAACCGTGGAGGGGTGAGAGTAGTGGGAGCATGGAGGGGTGAGTATGAACCTGGGGGGAGGTCTGTTTGCCCCCCCCCAAAAAAGTTACCTGTTTACGAGAAAGCTTTTTCATAGAAAGCTTAGCAGGGTATTCAAGGTAAGAATAAGGGTTTTTTGTATAAACCTGGGGTATTTATGTATTAACCTGGGGTATTAACCTGGGGTAAAGAATGCAGTGCTGCAACCAAGAACAATCAAAGTGTTTTGCATCTTCTAGTAGACAGCCACCACTGTCTATTAGTTAGAAGATGCAAAAGACTTTGACTGTTCTTGGTTACAGCGCTGTATTCTTTACCCCAGGTTAATACCCCAGGTTAATACATAAATACCCCAGGTTTATACAAAAAACCCTTATTCTTACATTGAATACCCTGCTAAGCTTTCTAGTAAGCAGATCCAGGAGAAGCTTCTGTTCAGGTATGCCTCAAAAGCTACTTCCAGAAGTCCAAATCAGCAAAAGCCAACTTTAATTTTACTTTCCCGGTTGAGTCAAATGTATTTCACTAAAATTGCGTAACTTTGCAAAAATCTCCCAATTTTCTCTGAAATTATGCAAAATAAGAACTCTCAATTCCTCTTATTTGCAGCAGGCCGATGCTTATCCGGGTTCAGGAGTTGATCAGGCCTATACCCATATTTTTTACCTCTCTACACATTTACACTCCAAATACCCAGCTAAGTTTTCTAACAGGTCCACGAGGAGCTTTTATTACCCTCAAGCCAATGGCACTCTTAAAAATCACCAAAATCGACCTTCATTTTGTTTTGCCTATTCAGTCAAATGCATTTCACTAAAGTAGTGAAATTTTACCAAAATCTAAAAAAATTTGCTGAAATTTGATTTTTGGGAAAATTAAAGCTCTAAGTTTCACTCATCCCTAGTAGACATGTGATTATCTGGTTAGGATGATCATATCTCTGACCACTTTAAATACATTTTAATTAACTGAGCAAATATAGGGAAAAAATTATTATAGAAGGTGCCATTCCGAACCCCTAAAACAGTAAATACTTAATTTAAAATACAAAGTCAATTTTATTCATTTACAATAGTTCCTTAGATTTATCTATATCCATAAAAACATTTAGTTACATTTTGCATGTAGGAGGCTCCCTAGGCGCTTATTGTGCTTTTTCTGTTTTTCTATTTTTCTTTTTTTTACATTTTAATGAATTGTTTATTTAGGTACAAAATGTAGTCTAAAAGTCCCGGAACCAGAAAAACTCTCTGACTCTCCTTGGTTGCAGTACTGCGTCTTTTATCCCATTTTATTTAATAAGACCCTTTATTCCTACTTCTCTAAACATTCATACCCTAAATACCCAGCTAAGCTTTCCAGCAAATATTTGCTCCTTCTACATCACAATGCTGTCATGGCAGAGGGACTGTTTCAAGGACCCTAAGCTGCTAAAGTGGCTTCTTTCCTACTTTGAGGCTAAATAAATATTTGCAGGAAAATCCTATCAGAAAGTCCTGAGCAAACAGATGTACAGTAAATGTTGTCTATGTAAAGCTGGCCACAGACATCAGAGAACATTTGGTTGGGAGAGTTGATAAGAGGTGCCGGAACTTTGAAGTTTATTTATACATTTATTTTATATTTTTGATCTCATCTAGTAGTATGGCGAGGGGGGGAACACATAGAAAATTTGAATATTGGGCTGGCAGCATCACACTGAAGGGCTTCCACCAGCACCTTGGGTTAAATACTTAAAGCGGAGGTCCACCCTAAAAAAAAACAAAAAAAAAAAAACAAAAAAAAAAAACAAAACAGAAAAACGCTCCTTTAAATACATTAAAAAAACATTTGAAAAAAAATATATTTTTTTTACTTACCAGAAATGCATGTTGCTAGGCAGATCGTCCTAATCTGCCACTTCCTATTCCGCGGTGATCTTCATTCTTCTCCTCCTCGCGTTGTTTTCTGGGAAATTTGGGTGCGGTGTCTTCTGGGACCTGTGTGTGTCACAGAAGACAGCCGCCCATTTACAAATGGCCGGGGGACTCGCGCATGCGCAGTAGGAAACGGGCAGTGAAGCTGCAGGGCTCCACTGCCTGTTTCCCTCAGTGAGGATGGCGGCGCCGGCACACGATACGAGGGACGGGTCGGCCTTGGGGGGGCCAACATCGCGGGCGCCCTGGACAGGTAAGTGTCCTTGTTAAAAGTCAGCAGCTACAGTGTTTGTAGCTGCTGACTTTAAAAAAAAAAATTTTACGGCTGGAACACCGCTTTAACCCAACTTAACCCAACTATTTTTCAGACTTGGTGTTTACAAGTTAAAATCAATTTTTTTTTTTTTGCTCGAAAATTACTTAGAACCCCCAAACATTATTTTTCAGACACCCAAGAGAATAAAATGGCGGTCGTTGCAATACTTTATGTCACACGCGTATTTGCGCAGCGGTCTTACAAGTGCAATTTTTTGGGGTAAAAATACACTTTTTTGAATTAAAAAATAAGACAACAGTAAAGTTAGCCCAATTTTTTTTTCTATATTGTGAAAGATAATCTTACGCCAAGTAAACTGATACCCAACATGCCACGCTTCAAAATTGCGCCCGCGCGTGGAATGGCGAAAACTTTTACCCTTAAAAATCTCCGTATAGCGATGTTTAAAAATTTCTACAGGTTACCAGTTTTGCAATGCATACTAGCATATTATGACATTGCCTTGCAGGATTTTTTACATTTTATTTAACCACCGCTTTAAGAGAGCCCACAGACCTGTAAATGCAAATGAAAAGGGAATGAACTGTCCCCAGTGGTTAAGTGGTTAGCACTTCTGCCTAGTAGTACTAGGGTCATTGGTTCAAATCTCAACGATAGCACTACCTGCCTGAAGTTTGCATGTTCTCCCTGTGCTTGGGTGGGTTTCCTCCCACACTCCAAAGACATGCTGGGAGGTTAAATCGCCCTAGTATATGTATGTATGAGTGTGAGTTAGGGACCTTAGGTTGTAAGCGCCTTGAGGGCAGGGACTGATGTGAATGCACAATATATATGCGTAAATTCATAGTGCTATTCAAGTACCTGCAATCAGGGCTTTTTTTCTCAGAGAATAGGTGCAGGAACTCAACCATGCCCGTCACACTCACATACCTGCCAAATGGCATCAAATAGTAGCTCTTCCCTCTGCATACAACCCCCTCCCTCCACTGCCCTCATTTTCTCCCCCCCCCTCCTTAAAAGCTCCACCATCTGTCATATATCTTACCTTTGTTACAATATTAAGCTGAAACTCCTATCCGGCTGTAGTACCTCCCAGCATACTACAGTCACTTGCAAGGAAGATTATGCAGTAGGAGCATCAACAACTGGTCACCAGGGAAAAAATGGAGACCACAGAGGGTGCAGCCTACCACGCGCCCTCTCCTGCCCATGACTGCACTGAACCCTGGGCACCTGTTCTGTATCTCCTTTGTCCCTGTACAGCACTCAGTGGCATCTGGGCAGGAGATCTGACCTGTGGGAGCTACTGGGAGATAAGCTATCACTTGTAAATGCAGAAGCTGGACTTCAGTGTTTCCCAAGTGATAGTTGGTGAGCAGGGAGCAGAAGACCTGAGCCAGAGGTGGTGGAACTGAGTTCCCCCTAGTTCTTGCTGAAAAAAAGCCCAGCCTGTAATAAAAAATACTCCATCCTGATGTGATTTTTGGCAGACACACCGTTAGGCTTCATGTACACTTGGCCGCCATTTGCCGCGGTAAAATCACGCCACGATTTTGTGTTTTCCCGCGGTCAAAACATTCCTACCCTGAACGCGATTCTTCCACGTTCAGGAAATAGAGGCTGAACCCCACCTAACCGCAGCAGCTTCCAAACTCTGCTAAAAGCCAATGTGTACATTGACACTCAGGATTTTATGGAGTTGAGTCTATAAGCTTTGGCAAAAAAAAAATGCCAAAAGCTTCTAAACTCAAGTTTAGGAGGTGGTAGGGTACATGAAGCCTTAGTCAATGTTTTATGTCTGGTGACTGTGCTCTATGAGATCTGCCTGTAGCATAAATGCAATCTTAGTATTGAAGGTAATACAATTCCAAAGCTAATTTAATAAACTATTTCCTAATTGTTCAAATGCAGGAGTCCAGATTTGTAGGGCTGCACTGGTACAAATGAAAGCATCCCAAGGAAGGCCAGAGCCACACACCAATATAGCAATTCATGCAGCCATGCCATAAATAATTGGTACAAACTGTCTGTGAAGCAATTCTTGTCCCTAACTTCTGTTAATAGTGCAAGTTCATTCTGACATTAACTAGTGGAAAATTAGCTGACAACTTCCATTAAAATTAAAATGTTCTGGTCCCAGCAAGGGGTGACATGTCCCTGAGCAGAGGCTGAGCTGTGGCCGGATTGAGTCGAATCAGTTTCACGCTCAATCTACACGCACAGCTTCTGGCCTCTAACCATCTTGTCTCAGCAAATTTGCAATTCTATACACTGGACTACAAAGCAACCCACACAAAACCAGGAGATTAGAGGCCTCTGTGTTTACCTGCTAACTACAAATTCACCAGATCACCATATTGTTCTCATTTTTAAATAATATTCAGGTTAAAAAAAAAAAAGTTCCAAAAATGTTCTGTTTTTTTTTTTTTTTTTGCATTTATCTAATTTACCACTGACATTTTTAAATTACAAATAGCCACACAATTTAAAACGGGCAAGAAAAATATATAAACCTAGACAAAGCTTTGTGGAACAGTTTAGTATTGTTGCAGTGAATATGTGTTAATATTATATACTTTTATCCTAGAATTCACAGATGATCCTGTCTAGGTCATATTAAAAGCATGGGAAAATACCATAATAGGCATTCCAAAGCAGTTGAAAAATGGTAATACAAGCAAATATAAAAAAAATCTGTAGGATAAAAACAAAGCACATTGAGCTGTGTACGACTATGCCACAGACATTTTTATACATATATATTTATATTAAATATAATTAATACAAAACAGAAACAGATTAGGAAGAATGAAAACTAAATGACACTGACATAAATAATATAACAATAACAATATGTTATATATAACAACACATGCAAAAACAAACAAAAAAAAACACATATAATAGTTAAAATAAACTATATAAATAAAAATAAATAATTTATTTATACATACAACAAAAAAAATACTTGTAACAACAAAACAATTTCTATACAAAGTAAGCACACTCACTACAGTTTAGTCAGAGATAGTAAACATTTACAAATATTTTGTATCAAATGTATAAAAGTGTACCTTGTAAATATGTACAAATGTAACAGTAATCTATGAGATACAAAACAGCAGCAAAGAACACATAGGGAACAAAGTACAATAATAAAAGCATGCCAGAGATGATGGCCCAAAAAAGAAATCAGTCAGGCAGTGTGACAGCTAAGCCCCGAATGTCCAACTCATTGTGGTACTAAGACTGCTTTGCCATGGAGGACCTCCTTAACAAAGTGGCCCTAGTACCCCAAAACATTCTGCCATCGTCTTTGGTATGTTTTAAAATTGTACTTCATATTTGATATGCTTTTGCTGCTATTTTGTATTGTATGCTTCTCTGTTACTATACGTATGACACAAAGGGTATATGTTCACTATCCCTGAGTTCTTAAATACTTAAAATACATAAATTATATATATATAGGTTATTTGAGGTTTGGTGGCATGCCCCCTAAAATAAATTTAAGCAACCCTTTCCTCTTTCTTATACTATTAAATCGCTTGTGGATAGGTGTGCAAGACACCATCTTAAACAATAAAATAATATACATATATACATGTGCATTCAAGACATATACATAACCTTACAACCTTTTTACAACCATTTAATATATTAGCTAATTATATTAGAAATAGAAATAGAAATAGAATATATATATATATATATATATATATATATATATATATATATATATATATATATATATATATATATATATATATATTCATTTTGTAAAGTCCTGCACAAACTTTTGGCACTACATAAAACCTGCATAATAATAATAGCAACAATAATAATTATATATATATATATATATATATATATATATTTACATGTACACACATTTTTTCCCCCTATCTTTCTATAAAGATATAAGCTCTAACGTTTATATTTAAAATTATTAAAATATTGCTGGAAATGTAGAATTATTCTGACTTCTTCATTTGTTTTATTACATTTACAAATCATGGTACATAAGTAGATATAGAAACTATTATTACCCAACCACAGATCGTGCTGACAATGAGATTTCTATTCCTGTAAAGCAGACTGAATAATAAAAGTTATTGGACCTAATAAAGGACTTTCCCTTGTGGGATGCCAGCAGCACTTCCTTGGCTGTAAATGTTATTGGGGAGAATTCTTGAGGTTATAGAAATCCCATTAAACATCAGAAAGGCAGTTTATTTTTATTTTTGATTTTGGGGCTATTTATTGTTCTGGAAAGGATCCAGGGAGAAGTTTCATTGTAGAAGCCTCAGAAAAGCAGCCTGCAGCGAGGAAAATTGTGGATCCGCCCAGAACTATTCACCCGGGGACTTTTTTTATTCCGAGGAAAAACTTTCACTGACTTTCCATTGACTTAACTTAGCGCCTCCAGCACCGACCCAGCGCTGATCCAGCGCCCCCTCCCCCTCTCCCTGCACCATCGCCCTCTATTTCTAGATATTTAATATATATTTAATGGGATATTGGGGCACGTGTGTGCATTTGGGGAGATGTAATCTCACATCAAACACAGGCTGGGGAATTTCTATGGAGTCCCTGTGTAGTTGTTTAAGGTGGTTGGGTTTAGTTAGGAGGACAATGGAGCAGCACAGCGCCCAACTGAAGGAGTCCTCCTTATTAACATTGGCCAACCAATGAATGGAGCTCATAAAAGAGAAAGTAGATTTATCACTACATTGTTAGTAAATGCTTCTTTTTTTTTTGTGGAAAGCTCAGCTTTGGAAGAAGAAGTTAAAATAGAGACAAAGGCATGGGGGCTTCATTCTTAAACATGAGACCCCCGACAATTGTCTTCCCTGAATTAGTCAACATCTGTCCTTAGTCTAAAGCCACTTCAGAGCTTTTAGCATGACAAAGGGGCACTGGGGTTTGTGTAGAGGCTTTGAACACTCTCTTAAAGGAGACAATACCCAGAAAGAACAAGTTACATTAAAACTTCAGAGCCTCCTCACTGGATACATTGGAATACAGTTCTTTATACACAGATCTGGTCCATGAAAGGGACTTGTATCCTAAGATTAGGGGGGAGAGGATCCTCATGGTCTGTCCCTTTAAGATTTAAAGCTGTAATAATGTTTTGAGCACAGTGACAGAGATGCTGGGTTAATTATTGCCAGGGATCACACATCACCAATTACACAGCCTGCTACAATGTATCATCTTCTGGACACCTGGGGATGGATCAATGTTTATTTATTGATGTTATTGGAATTTTACGAAATAGGACAGAATTTCAAGACTTCACACTTGTGCGACTCATCATGCGACTTTGGACACTAAAGTCACATGACAAGTTGCACCCCATGTTTTTCAATGACAACCGTTTTAAATATGTGCGCCCTAAAAATGCAGCAACTTTAACCACTTGCTTTCTGGGCACTTTCAACCCCTTCCTGCACAAGTCAATCTTCAGCCTTATCCGCTGTCAAACTTTGAATGACAATTGCGCGGTCGTGCAACACTGTACCCAAATGAAATGTCTATCATTTTCTTCACGCAAATAGAGCTTTCTTTGGGTGGTATTTAATCACCACTGGCATTTTTTATGTTTTGCTAAACAGACAAAAAATACAGAAAAAACCCCCAAAAAAACAGTTTTTTAGTTTGTTATAAAATTTTGTAAACAGGTAATTTTTCTCCTTCATTAATGTGCACTGATAGGCACTGATAAGGTGGCGCTGATGGGCACTGATCAGGAGACACTGATATGTGGCACTGATGAGCACTGATAGGTGGAACTGATGGGCACGGATAAGGCGGCACTGATGGACACTGATAAGGTGGCACTGATGAGGCGGCACTGGCGGGCACTGATCAGGAGGCACTGATGAGGCTGCACTGATAGGTGGCACTGAAGGGCCCTCATAGGCACTGATAAGGTGGCACTGATGGGCACTGATAAGTGGCACTGATGAGGCAGCACTGGCGGGCACTGATCAGGAGGCACTGAATGGCACTTATAGGTACTGATAAGATGGCACTAATGGGCAATGATAGGTGGCACTGATGGGCACTGATGAGGCCACACTGGTGGGCACTGATCAGGAGGCACTGATGAGGCTGCACTGATAGGTGGCGCTGATGGGCACTGATAGGTGGCACTGAAGGGCACTGATAAGGTGGCACTGATGGGCAATGATAGGTAGCACTGATGGGCACTGATGAGGCCGCACTGGTGGGCACTGATCAGGAAACACTGATAGGTGGCACTAATGGGGCCACACTGGTGGACACTGATCAGGAGACACTGATAGGTGGCACTGATAAGCAGTGATAGGTGGAACTGATGGGCACGGATAAGGCGGCACTGATGGGCACGGTTAAGGCAGCACTGATGGGCACTGATCAGGAGGCACTGATGAGTCTGCACTGATAGGTGGCACTGATGAGCGCTGAAAGGCGGCACTGATGAGCACTGATAGGCGGCACTCATAGGCCACACTGGTAGGTGGCACTGGTGGGCACTGCTAGGTGGCACTGGTGGGCACTGGTTATCAGTACTGATGAGCACTGGTAGGTGGCACTGGAGGGCACTACTAAGCAGCAGTGGCTATCAGTGTGTGGGACTGTTGTCCCTTTTACATGAGCCGGTAATCGGCTTGTTTTTCCTTCTTATGCTGTCAGCGCGAGGGGGAAAAAAGCTGATTACCGGCTTCTGTTTACATCACGTGATTAGCTGTCATTGGCTGACAGCTGATCAGGTGGTAAAGGGCCGGGATCATCCCTTTACCCCATTCTGAGATCAGCCAAGTCCCAAGGACTAGGTGATCACAAAGCGTGCTGCCCATGTGCCGCAGGGGGCGCACAGGCACCTCGAGCATGGGAAGACAACCATGTACGCCCTTCCAGCAATTTAAGCCCGCGCTGTAGCCTTCTTTCAGTTAAAGCGTGGGTTTCAAGTGGTTAATAAGGTTCCTGCACTACTTTGGTCCGACTTTCAGGCAACTTGAGTGCCATAGACTGCAATGTAAACCCTGAAAATCACATGAAAATCACACTCGAATGTTAAACATGCAACAGTTGTGTGACAGTTGTCCATTAGCATTGGTTGCATCCAAGTCACACCCATCCAAAGTTGCGTTAAAGTTGCACTCCAAAGTCACAAGAGTAGACTTTGGAGTCATACAAGTGTGAATAGAGCCTAAGAAGGTGTAAAAAGTTTATTTATGATCATCAGCTCCATCTAGTGGCCATAATGCATTATTATACTTTTCATGTTCTTATGAATGAAGAACATCCATCCTGGAGACAAAGTAGCCTACTAACATTCGATTTGACTGGCAATCACAGAGAATGAATGTACATGCAGTTTCACACAAGAATACTTATTCACATTTTTTATAAATACACCCCTTTGTGACAATAATACCTGTATGCTTGGAGTGCTGTTGACTACCTTCATCAGGGTTAAGACCTCTGTCATGGTTTTACTTGCTGTGTCTTCATTGAGGAGTTTCACCCCCTCTAGGGTCCGGGTCAACAAGCTTGTTTGTTTAAAGCGGGTTTTGGATCTCCATACAGGTCTATGGGAACGCAAAACCCGCATAAAACACTCTCTTAAAGGAGACAATACCCAGAAAGAACAAGTTACATTAAAACTTCAGAGCCTCCTCACTGGATACATTGAAATACAGTTCTTTATACACAGATCTGGTCCATGAAAGGGACTTGTACCCTAAGATTAGGGGTTAGAGGATTCTCATGGTCTGTCCCTTTAAGATTTAAAGTTGTAATAATGTTTTGAGCACAGTGACAGAGATGCTGGGTTAATTATTGCCGGGGATCACACATCACCAATTACACAGCCTGCTACAATGTATCATCTTCTGGACACCTGGGAACGGATTGGGCTGTGAGAGTGTATCAATGTTTATTGATTTTATTGCCACTTTATTAAATAGGATGGAATGTCAAGAGCTAGTAGGGGACTTGCTTTACTAATGTTGAGCTCAAAGTATAAAGGCAAATCTTCTTTTTTTTTTTTTTTTTTTTTTTTTAGTTTTGGATAGAGTAAAGTCATTAAGGTTTCCACTTTCCAGGCTGACGTTTGGTCACTCGAACCTTCAGCTCCCTCCACATATTTTCTATGGGATTAAGGTCTGGAGACCGGCTAGGCCACTCCATGACTCTAATGTGCTTTTTTCTTGAGCCACTCCTTTGTTGCCTTGGCCGTGTGTTTTGGGTCATTGTCATGCTGGAATACCCATCCATGACCCATTTTCAATGTCCTGGCTGAGGGAAGGAGGGTCTCTCCCAAGATTTGATGGTACATGGCCCCGTCCATCATCCCTTTGATGCGGTGAAGTTGTCCTGTCCCCTTAGCAGAAAAACACCCCCAAAGCATAATGTTTCCACCTCCATGTATGACGGTGGGGGATGGTGTTCTTGGGGTCATAGGCAGCATTCCTCCTCCTCCAAACACGGCGAGTTGAGTTGATGCCAAAGATCTCAATTTTGTTCTCATCTGACCACAACACTTTCACCCAGTTCTCCTCGGAATCATTCAGATGTTCATTAGCAAACTTCAGACGGACCTGTACATGTGATTTCCTGAGCAGGGGGACCTTGCAGGCTCTGCAGGATTTCCGTCCTTCACGGTGTAGTGTGTTACCAATTGTTTTCTTGGTGACTATGGTCCCAGCTGAGATCATTGACAAGATTCTCCCGTGTAGTTCTGGGCTGATTCCTCACCGTTCTCATCATCATTGAAACTCCACGAGGTGTGACCTTCCATGGAGCCCCAGAACGAGGGAGATCGATCGTTATTTTTTGTTTCCTCCATTTGCAAATAGGAAGGGAAGACCCTCACCATGCCAACATCCAATATATATATATATATATATTATATATATATATATATATATATATATATATATATATATATATATATATATATATTTATAGGATTGAGAAAAGCCAAAAATTTGTAGACTTTGTGGGCACATAATGAGAGGAAAAATCAATAAAAAAGTATAAATTTTATTACAACATGATTAAAAAACATATAAACAACATACAAACAACACCCTGTATGGACACAGTTATCAGTTACCCAATAGTGCAATTACAGAGGGCTGGATCAAAAGTACAAGGATTGACTTAGTAATATATCAAAATGAAAAGAATTGATCCAGTAACGCCTCCAAAAACTTGCTCGTCGACGCATTTCACTAAATTATTAGCTTCCTCAGGACAGATACTGGGTAGGTGTTGGTAAATCTGTAGCTCAGGGTATGGGGACACCTCACAAAACTAGACAAACATCCAAAAAGACGAAGTTTCAAGTTTCATGTATATGTGTGCGAAAACAATGCACACACGTCATGTGGTCTATAGTAAATACCACTGATGTATAACAGATATACGAATTAGAGATGTAAAAATGTTAGAGTGTAGGCCACAAACAGAGGTAAGTTGTCAAAGGTTCTCAATACAAACATTTCCAACAAGATATCAATAGTACCAAATATGGCCCAAAAATGCAATATCAGTATATTAGATGGTTAAATACAGTGTTCCCTCAGTTATGAAGACCGATAGCACATCTGAGTGTATAAGTATCACACTTATCCCAAATGGGGAGGCCTATTATTGAGGCACAAACAGATAGTGCCGCATAAATGAGGGAGAATATATACTTGGGCACTGCTCCAGTGTATACAGCTTTCCCCACCGTGTGCAATGGGAAAGGGAGGAGGACCCTGTTAACTTCAAACAAGATCCTTACCAACATAAAACTCACAACACAGTGGCTATACTGATGACCAGAAAAATATTGAGTCAAATTATTGTTCACACCATGTGAACTCGATGTTCACACCTGGCTCGATAATTGATTGGGCACCTGATCCCCATGGTTCTTGCTAGGGTTTTGGTTCGCCAAAACTAGTTGTTTAAAGTTGGGGTCAGCCAGCGCCAGCAAGGCAGTGTCCAAGCTGGATGAGACTGACTTTGAGATGTGGTTTCTCCAAGACGCTTAAGGGGAGTCAAACCTTTCCCGAGTACCCCTACATGTGGGAAGTCATTCCTCTGCATTCATGATCTCCCCCACCTTCCGCATCCATTCCACTTCACTCTGTATGCGCGAGCGTTTCCAATAAATTGCAATTAGGCGCATGGTCGGATTGAGAAGGTGTGGGAGAGCACTTCGTTTATAGCGCGTTAAGGGCATGGAGGGGATGTGGAGGAGGAAATGACTCGGTAAGTCAGGGATGTCCACACCGAGACCATCAGAGATATGCTTACTGACCATTAACCAAAAAGGTCTCAGGATGGGGCATTCCCACCATATGTGAAGAAGTGTTCCTCTCTGTCCGCAACCTCTCCAGCACTATTCAGAAGCCGTGCGAAAGATTCTAGCCAGGATCGTAGGCACGCAATACCACCTTGAAAGTATTTTATAATTATTCTCCTGAGTCTTAAGCCCCATACGCACGATAGGACTTTGTACAAACTTTCCCTTGGATTTTTGTACAAAGGGCGTTGCCCAAAAGTTTGTCTTGCATACAGACGACAGGACTTTTCCAGCCAACTTTCACCATATCACGTGTTTTTTCAGCTCTTTACCACCACCCTTTGGTCAACTTGTGTATTGTTGTCTGATATTGTGTCAATCTCCCCACTTTTATTGGCGAGATTGACACCTTGCGAGCCGGGTTGACACTGGTGCAGGGATCCGACTTGGATCCCCGCCAATGCCAGGCACTGTGTTTGGTATGAATCTTGAAGGGGAACTCCACTGCAAATTTTAAATAAAAAACCGGCATGGGTTCCCCCCCCAGGGGCATACCAGGCCCTTAGGTCTGGTATGGATTTTAACCACTTGAGCCCCGGACCATTATGCTGCCTAAGGACCAGAGGTCTTTTTCCAATTTGGCACTGCGTCGCTTTAACTGCTAATTGCGCGGTCATGCAATGCTGTACCCAAACGAAATTTGCGTCCTTTTCTTCCCACAAATAGAGCTTTCTTTTGATGGTATTTGATCACCTCTGCGGTTTTTATTTTTTGCGCTATAAACGGAAAAAGACCGAAAATTTTGAAAAAAAATGATATTTTCTACTTTTTGTTATAAAAAAAATCCAATAAACTAAATTTTAGTCATACATTTAGGCCAAAATGTATTCGGCCACATGTCTTTGGTAAAAAAAATGTCAATAAGCGTATATTTATTGGTTTGCGCAAAAGTTATAGCGTCTACAAACTAGGGTACATTTTCTGGAATTTACACAGCTTTTAGTTTATGACTGCCTATGTCATTTCTTGAGGTGCTAAAATGGCAGGGCAGTACAACCCCCCCCCCAAATGACCCCATTTTGGAAAGTAGACACCCCAAGGAAATTGCTGAGAGGCATGTTGAACCCATTGAATATTTATTTTTTTTGTCCCAAGTGATTGAAAAATGACAAAAAAAAAAAAAAAAAAAAATATTTACAAAAAGTTGTCACTAAATGATATATTGCTCACACAGGCCATGGGCCTATGTGGAATTGCACCCCAAAATACATTCAGCTGCTTCTCCTGAGTATGGGGATACCACATGTGTGGGACTTTTTGGGAGCCTAGCCGCGTACGGGGCCCCGAAAACCAATCACCGCCTTCAGGATTTCTAAGAGTGTAAATTTTTGATTTCACTCTTCACTGCCTATCACAGTTTCGGAGGCCATGGAATGCCCAGGTGGCACAAAACCCCCCAAAATGACCCCATTTTGGAAAGTAGACACCCCAAGCTATTTGCTGAGAGGCATATTGAGTCCATGGAATATTTTATATTTTGACACAAATTGCGGGAAAGTGACACTTTTTTTTTTTTTTTTTTTCATAAAGTTGTCACTAAATGATATATTGCTCACACAGGCCATGGGCATATGTGGAATTGCACCCCAAAATACATTTAGCTGCTTCTCCTGAGTATGGGGATACCACATGTGTGGGACTTTTTGGGAGCCTAGCCGCGTACGGGACCCCGAAAACCAATCACTGCCTTCAGGATTTCTAAGGGTGAAAATTTTTGATTTCACTCTTTACTGCCTATCACAGGTTCGGAGGCCATGGAATGCCCAGGTGGCACAAACCCCCCCCAAATGACCCCATTTTGGAAAGTAGACACCCCAAGCTATTTGCTGAGAGGCATGGTGAGTATTTTGCAGCTCTCATTTGTTTTTGAAAATGAAGAAAGACAAGAAAAAACATTTTTTTTTTCTTTTTTCAATTTTCAAAACTTTGTGACAAAAAGTGAGGTCTGCAAAATACTCACTATAC
Source organism: Lithobates septentrionalis (assembly GCA_037952835.1). Taxonomy (NCBI): domain Eukaryota; kingdom Metazoa; phylum Chordata; class Amphibia; order Anura; family Ranidae; genus Lithobates; species Lithobates septentrionalis. The sequence continues at coordinate 22,546 of JBBDGP010003575.1, forward strand.
CTCTCAGCAAATAGCTTGGGGTGTCTACTTTCCAAAATGGGGTCATTTGGGGGGGGTTTTGTGCCACCTGGGCATTCCATGGCCTCCGAAACTGTGATAGGCAGTGAAGAGTGAAATCAAAAATTCACGCCCTTAGAAAGCCTGAAGGCGGTGCTTGGTTTTCGGGGTCCCGTACGTGGCTAGGCTTCCAAAAAGTCTCACACATGTGGTATCCCCGTACTCAGGAGAAGCAGCAGAATGTATTTTGGGGTGTCATTTCACATATTTCCATGGCATGTTTGAGCAATATATCATTTAGTGACAACTTTGTGCAAAAAAAAAAAAAAATTTGTCTCTTTCCCGCAACTTGTGTCGCAATATAAAATATTCCATGGACTCGACATGACTCTCAGCAAATAGCTTGGGGTGTCTACTTTCCAAAATGGGGTCATTTGGGGGGGTTTTGAACTGTCCTGGCATTTTATGCACAACATTTAGAAGCTTATGTCACACATCACCCACTCTTCTAACCACTTGAAGACAAAGCCCTTTCTGACACTTATTGTTTACATGAAAAAGTTTTTTTTTTTTGCAAAAAAATTACTTTGAACCCCCAAACATTATATATTTTTTTAAAGCAAATGCCCTACACATTAAAATGGTGGGTGTTTCATTTTTTTTTTCACACAGTAATTGCGCAGCGATTTTTCAAACGCATTTTTTGGGGAAAAAACACACTTTTTTAAATTTTAATGCACTAAAACACACTATATTGCCCAAATGTTTGATGAAATAAAAAAGATGATCTTAGGCGGAGTACATGGATACCAAACATGACATGCTTTAAAATTGCGCACAAACGTGCAGTGGCAACAAAATAAATACATGTTTAAAAGCCTTTAAAAGCCTTTACAGGTTACCACTTTAGATTTACAGAGGAGGTCTACTGGAAAAATTACTGCACTCGATCTGGCCTTCGCGGTGATACCTCACATGCATGGTGCAATTGCTGTTTACGTTTGACGACAGACCGCCGCTTGCGTTCGCCTTAGCGCGAGAGCAGGGGGCGACAGGGGTGCTTTTTTTTTTTTTTTTTTCTTTATTATTTTTTTGCTTTTTTAATCTTACTTTTAAACTGTTCCTTTCATATATTTTTTTTTTTAATCATTTTTATTGTTATCTCGGGGAATGTAAATATCCCCTATGATAGCAATAGGTAGTGACAGGTACTCTTTTTTGAAAAAATTGGGGTCTATTAGACCCTAGATCTCTCCTCTGCCCTCAAAGCATCTGACCACACCAAGATCGGTGTGATAAAATGCTTCCCCAATTTCCCAATGGCGCTATTTACATCCGGCGAAATCTAAGTCATGAAATGCTCGTAGCTTCCGGTTTCTTAGGCCATAGAGATGTTTGGAGCCACTCTGGTCTCTGATCAGCTCTATGGTCAGCTGGCTGAATCACCGGCTGCTTTCTCAGGTTCCCTGTTGAGACAGGAGAGCCAGAGAAAAACACGAAAGACGGTGGGGGGGGGCATTCCCTCCCACGGCTTGTAAAAGCAGTCTAGAGGCTAATTAGCCGCTAGGATTGCTTTTACATGAAAGCCGACCGCTGGCTGAAAAGAATGATACCAAGATGATACCTAAACCTGCAGGCATCATTCTGGTATAACCACTCAAAGTCGTGAATGGCGTACCTGAAGACAAAAAAATGGTTAACAATGGTTAACAATAAAGCACAGTAAACAGTAAAGTATAAATGATTACATACCTGAAAACATGATAAAACATAATAACAATAACAATAAAACATTGCAGAATAGAATACAGTAAAAAAAAGAGCAGAACAATAGAGAGAGAGAGAATAGAGAGAGAGAGAACAATAAAACGACAACTATTTTTTTTTATTTTATATATTTTTTTTTTTTTACACTTTTTTTGTAACTAACTTTTATAACGGTAACCGGTTCCAGGTTTGGGTCTCTCAAAATGCGATGGCATCTTGGGAGACCCTGTGAAAGTGTGCCTAGTCTGTGCAATGCTGTACCCTACGCTAATACTCAACTAGTGAATGGTAGCGTTCAAAACATTCACCAATGCAAAGACCAGGATTGTCAGGACAGGAGGGACAATAATAGCGGGTGTCACGCCTATATCCGCGCTAGCTGCAGACACATCTTTTTTGGGGGGTTCGCTGGGTAGGGGTACTCGGGAGGACATAAAAATGCCTCTCATGCAGCCGACTGCATTTGGTTGGGGATGTGAATGGGGGAAGTACGGGCGCTGCAGAAGCGGTGGGTTCCCAATTAGGATTGGCGAATGCAGCAGGAAGGGCATTATGGGCACGACGGGCCTGTGTTTGTCTTTTTGGTGGCAGCGGGACACTACTTGTGCTTGCCACCTCACCAGCTTGAACTGCACTTATGGGACTCGCCACGTCACCAAGTGTTACTGCAGTGCTGGTTTGGCTACGACCGGGGTGTACTACGCCGCTGGCGCTTGCCAGTTCCCCAAAACGCTACCAAAAAAACTGTTAGCGATCGCAGGGATCAGGCCTGACTCTGCGAACGCTGCAGTTATGCGTTTAGAGTTTTGTAAGTGACAGTGATCGATCGATACTGCACTTGGGTGGTCTGGGCTGGGCCGGGCGGAGGGGCAAAACGCAGGTGCTAGCAGGTATCTGGGCTGATCCCGCTAACACTGGGAACATTGGGAACCCTAAACTGCTGGGGACGCTAGTATAGATCTGATCGGATCAGATATTGATCCGATCAGATACTATACCACTAAGGGAGGCGCATGCTGCGTGCGTGGGTGTTAGCGGTACTGGCGCTAATCTGACGCTGCCTGGGGCGACGCATATCACCGCCGGGCGATTAGGGGGCTAAACCTTTATTCGGTAATAAACGGCGGGTGCCCTGACACTATAAAAAATAAACAAACTAACCAGCGTCAACCGTAACGGTTATACGGTGATCAGTGGTGAAAGGGTTAACTAGGGGGCAATCAAGGGGTTAAAACATTTATTAGGTAGTATATGGGGGTCCCTGACGCTATAAAACGCTGACGGCGAACCTAAATATTTACCTCACTAACTAGCGTCACCAGCGACACTAATACAGCGATCAGAAAAATGATCGCTTAGTGACACTGGTGACGGGGGGTGATCAAGGGGTTAAAACTTTATTAGGGGGGGTTAGGGGGGTACCCTAGACCTACAGGGGGGTAACAGTAACTGTGCTAACACAGTAACTGTCACAAACTGACACTATGCAGTAATCAGAAAAAAACAAAAAAAAAAAAACTGCTGGTGTCAGTTTGTGACAGGGGGGGGGGGTGATTGGGGGGGGATCGGGGGGCGATCGGGGGGGGGGATCGGGGTGTAATGTGTGCCTGGCATGTTCTACTGTGTGTGTGTGTGTGTTGGTGCAGTCACATACCTGTCTTCTCTCCTCGGGCCGGAACGGAAACTACCGACCCGAGGGGAGATGACATCATTTCCTTTGCTGCTGTTTAGCATACAGCAGCAAAGGAGTGTTCCCATTGGCCGGCGGAGATCGCGAGGGGGGGGCCACGAACGGATGGCCTCCCCCTCGTCTCCGATCGCCGGGGGACAAAACGGGACCGCCTCGGGCGGCGGGGGGGGTCCGATCGGACCCCCCACCCGCGGAAGGCAAATCACGTACCATGTACATGATTTTGCCTGCCCGTGCCGCCTTGCCGACGTACATCGGCGTGAGGCGGTCGTCAAGTGGTTAAGGGGAACCCCCTACGCCAAAAAAAACGGCGTGGGGATCCCCCCAAATCCATACCAGACCGAAGGGCTTGGTATTCCCCTCAGGGGAATTCCCTCGCGCCCGCCACAGTAGGAAAATGTGTTTTTCCTATTGCAGCTAGCGCGAGATGTACAGTACCCTGCCGCCGAGAACCAGCGCGATACGATCGCGCTGGAAACATTATCGTGGCTGCGTACTGTAGTTTGTACAAAAGTGCGATGGCTTTGTGTACACACAATCGGACTTTGCTCCATCGGAGTTTTGTTGCCGGAAAGTTTGTCCGTTCGCACAGCCAACAAAAGTCCGATGGAAACGGAAAAAGTTTGTCCGATGGAGCGTACACACGGTCGGATGTTGCTCCAAAACAGCTCATTTGCATCTTTGTTGTCAAAAAGTCAGATCGTGTGTACGGCCCTTTAGACTCCACTGAACTTGAGTGTGTTAGGTAATATAGGTGGTTCAGTTGTTCATTCATAAACTCACACTGGAGGTCACGCCGCTCCCATTCTTTGATGTAAAGTGGTTTAGGACTAGGCTTGGCTACTTCTAGTAGTTTATAAAGGGCAGAGATTATGTGTGGCTGAGGGTCTTGTTCGGCCCATAAGCTTTTGAACTCCGTAAGGGAAGTTCTAAACGGTGCCACATGGTGTGGCCCTTATCTATTTAAATTACGATGATCTACTGGGAGTCCATCATTTTTAGCACACATCTGGCCTCCTATCCCGTAGCAAAGCCGACAGTTGGGGCCCTTAAAGTGATGTTTCTACACAAACTAACTAAAATTAGTAACTGTTTTACCCGTCAGAAGATCTGTAAAATAATGCACACGGAGTTGTTGAGCGTTCGTGTTTGCACAGCTAGCTGGCTGGAAAGACCTCTAAATACGGTGGGATCATCTCCAACACCATCCATTGATGTCCATGGCCGGCCCGATGTACAATAGGAAAGACATGAAGAGCTCTGGGAGTCAGTTAAAACTTCTCAGCTGTTAATTCGGCACAAGGACAGTGGATGGAAGTCCAGCGCCATTAACATAACACTGGACTTACTGACTTGGATGAAGACACTGACTGAGGCACAATGGCTGTTTTGTGGTCTCTTAACTAACAAGGCTTTTGGTGGAGAGTTTTCTCCGAGACAGAAAAGTTAAAGGCCAAATCCATTGAGAAATCCCCATTGATTCTTCCGTGAAGTCACAAAGCTCCGAATCCCGGAGAAAGAGAACAAGTCAACCCGAAAACGTCTTCCCACTCTGTTGATAAACAAGAAAAAACACAATACAATAATGATGAGCGGGGGGAGGGGAATGTGAACTGGTTTTGGTCAGCTATAGAAAAGTCTCTAAAAGCCCATTACTACACATGAGATGTGATTATAAAAGGGCAACGCCGCTCGAAAACTGTTATTTTAGTCTGGTAGAGTAAGCGTATTTCTTTTAGGCTCCATTCACACTCGTACAACTCCAAAGTCATCCAGACTTTGGAGTGCGACTTTGGTGCAACTTTGGATGGGTGCGACTTGGATGAGACTTGTTGTCCCTCTGCAAAGTCGTACCCACTCTTGCACAACAACTGTTGGTGCAATGATTTGTATATTGAATTTCACACCTGGAATGGTCTGCCCCCATCTATTGGCATGTAATTCTCAGGTGCATATAATGCTTCTCCAGTGGTGTGCGTTTTGCATTGTAACAAAACATCACAGTGTTTACTTTAATTTAGGTTTAACCACTTAATGACCGCCCCATAGCAGATTTACTGCTACAGGGCCGCTGTTCTGTGCAGGATCAGGTGTATTTATATATATATATATTTATATCTGATCCTGCACTTCTGTCTAAGGGCGCACGTGCTGCTTCTGCTGTGATTAGTCACATCAGAGGCCGATCAGCAGGTGCCGGGCACTGGATGTCCACCGGCACCCGCCGATCATCAAGGATAGACACAGGATGGAGCTCAGCCTATGTAAAGAACGCAGAGCTCTGTTCTGTCAGTGGGGCAGTGGCGGGTGGTGTTTTTTTGTTTGGGGGGGCGGCAAACAACCAAACCCCGACACCCCCCTATGGCAACTCAAACCTCTGCCCCCCCCCGTCTGCCGGTCGGTCCACCGGCACTTACCCCATATAGGCGGCGGGAATCGGGCAACCGAGGAGCGGCGGCGGGGATCGGGCATCCGTGGAGCGGCGGCGGGGATCGGGCATCCGAGGAGCGGCGGCGGGGATCGGGCATCCGTGGAGCGGCGGCGGGGATCGGGCATCCGAGGAGCGGCTGCAGGGATTGGGCATCCGAGGAGCGGCTGCAGGGATCGGGCATCCGAGGAGTGGCTGCGGGGATCGGCATCTGAGGAGCGGCTGCAGGGATTGGGCATCCGAGGAGCGGCTGCGGGGATCGGGCATCCGAGGAGCGGCTGCGGTGATTTGGCATCCGAGGAGTAGGTGTGGGGATCGGGCATCCGAGGAGCGGCGGCGGGGATCGGGCCTCCAGGCATCGGCCAGTGGCTCTTCTCCTCCTCGCTTCTGCTGTGCGTCTCCTCCCCTCCTCCTAGGCATCCAATAGGAACGCCTGTCCTTTCAGCCAATTGGGTGACGGGTATCAGACCCGCTTCCCGATTGGCCGGGAGGAGGATCAGTGTTGAAACAACGTTTATTCATTCACTGTTGCAACACACCTGGGGGGGCTCCAGACGCATCCTCTGCGACCCGATCCCATCCTATTTTGAAGCCAATTAGAGCGTCTGGCCACTGTAATTCATGCGCCCCATGTCCTGAAAGGAGCGCGACACATGAATAGGGGGCGGCTGCGGCGGCCATGGATAGATTCATGAAATGCATGAATCTATCCATTGCATATAAGTCACACCTCCCAACATTCTGAAATGGGAATGAGCGACACCTATTAGTAAAAGTATGCAGGCATAGGGCACACCCCCTGCCACGCCCCCTTAAAGGAGAATTGTATAAAAAAAATGATTGGTTAAACCCACTTTTTACCACTACTATTCCTTTATATTGGCTTTTGGTATTTACAAATGTTTAGCGCTGGGAAACACTTTTTGAAAGATAACAAGTGCATTTTATATACTACTATATAGATCAGACCAAAATGAGGGACAAATGAGGAGGAAAGAGGGACAGAGGGACATTGTTCCAAATCAGGGAGCTATGATAAAGGGGGTGGCCTGGAGAGAGGGTCGCCCCTTCAGCGGGGATGTGCTGGATTTTCTTTCCCTGGATAGCACATAGACCCCTTTCACACTGAGGCCGCGGCTGTGTTCGCGGTAAAGTGCCCCTCTTTTTAGCAGCGCTTTACCGCTGTTTAAGTGGCGCTTTTCGGCCGCTAGCGGGGCGCATTTAGCCCCAAAGAAGGGGTTAAAAATTCCCGTGTTGCGGCGCTTCCGAATCTCTTTTCAGGCGCTTCGTAAGCGCTACACATTCATTCCAATGGGCAGGGCGTTTTTTGGAGCACTAAATACAGCGCTCCCAACCCGCCCCAAAGATGCTGCTTGCAGGACTTTTCGGAACGTCCCGCAAGCGCGCAGCCCCAATGTGAAAGGACACACTGGAATGAATCGGAGGCGAATTTCTAGCACCAAAGCGCCTGAAAACCGCCCGGTGTGAAAGTGGGGTCCACCTAACACAGTACATAAACACTGGCTAGGAACACATTTAACCCTTTGATCACCCCTGATGTTTAACCCCTTCCCAGCCAGTGTCATTAGTACAGTGACAGTGCATATTTTTTTTAGTACTGATCACTGTATTAGTGTCACTGGTCCCCAAAAGGTGTCAAAAGTGTCCGATCGTTCGCCACAATATCGCAGTCCTGCTATAAGGCCTGGTTCACACCTAGGCACTACAGTCCATTTAACGCGGTTTTTTATGGGTCACATTCACATCTGTGCATTTTATGGAAAGGGCCAGGGACTTTTTTTCTGGTTTTTGGTTCCATAGACTTCAATGGGTCATAAAACGCGTAGCAAAAAACGCAAAATGCACCCGGAATATGCAAACTGCAACCTGCATAGGTGTGAACCAGGCCTCAGTCGCTGATCGCCACCATTACTAGTATAAAAAGAAAAAAACTCCCAATATATATCCTATAGTTTGTAGGCGCTATAACTTTTGCGCAAAGATACGCTTATTGGGAGCGGCGGTCCGCTTTCAGATAAAAGTGGTCTCTGCGGCAGTTTCGGCGCAAGATCAGTTAATGGGGGGCGGGAGAGTGCCCCCCCTCCCGCCGCATTATGGTCATCTCCGCCGCTTACCGGAGCCAGTAGCGGCGGAGACGATCGCATCCTTCCCCCTGACAGGCCTGAAGCCGAGTGAGGGAAAGATGCCCCCCCCCCCCCGCGCCCGGCTCCATACCATTGAATGGTGGAAGCGACGTCAAATAAATGTCACTTCCGCCCAATGGTCCTAAAGCAAAAAAAAAAGACATTTACATTTTTTATTTTTATTTTTTTTATTGCATTTTAGTGTAAATATGAGATGTGACGTCTTTTTGACCCCGGATCTCACATTAAAGAGGACCTGTCATGCTTTTTTTCTATGGATGTTTACATTCCTTGTAATAGGAATAAAAAGTGACCCATTTTTTTTTTTTAAAGGACAGTGTAAAAATAAAAAACAAAAAGTTAAATAAATAAGAAAAAAACCAAAAATTTAAAGCGCCCCGTCCCGCCGAGCTTCTGCGTGCAGAAGTGAACGCATACGTGAGTAGCCCCCGCATATGAAAACGGTGTTCAAACCACACACGTGACGTATCGCCGCGATCGTTAGAGTGAGAGCAATAGTTCTAGCCCTAGACCACCTCTGTAATTCTAAACAGGTAACCTGTAGAAATTTTTAGAAGTCGCCTATGGAGATTTTTAAGAGTCAAAGTTTGTCGCCGTTCCACGAGCGGGCGCAATTTTGAAGCGTGACATGTTGGGTATCAATTTACTCGGCGTAACATTATTTTTCACAATATAAAAAAAAAAAAATTGAGCTAACTTTACTGTTGTCTTATTTTTTAAGTCAAAAAATGTATTTTTTCCACAACAAAAAGCGCTTGTAAGACTGCTGCGCAAATACGGTGTGACATACAGTATTGCAACAACCGCCATTTTATTCTCTAGGATGTCTGAAAAAAAAGTATAATATTTGGGGGTTCTAAGTAATTTTCTAGCAAAAAAAAAAAAGATTTTAACTTGTAATGTAAATGTCAAAAAGAGGCTCCGCCCTTAAGTGGTTAAAAACACTTTGTTCAACTTTATTCACAACAATGCAATGTGTGTTGGAACATGTTACATGTTTTTTGTATGTTGCATTGCATAACATGCGGACATGCTTCATTTTTCTGCAATGCACCTGTATAGGGTGCACAGCACTCATAAAGGATGATGGGTGTTCGGTGTCCTTGTGTTGATTGATGCACCTGTATAGGGTGCACAGCACTCATAGAGGATGATGGGTGTTCGGTGTCCTTGTGTTGATTGATGCACCTGGTGTGAACTAGTCTGGGGATTGCAGAGTGCTGGATGGGCTCCATTTCCACCCGATCAGCGCGGATCTGGCTGCAGCTTTCTGCTCAATACCTCGCACTGCAGGACATGCGTTGTTTTTCAGCAGCTGTGCAGACTTGTGGGCAGGTAATAATAACTTTTTTTGTACACTTCTCTTTAAAGGGGGCGTGGCAGGGGGGGGCATGTTCTATGCCTACATGCCTACATGCTTTTGCTAATAGGTGTCCCTCGTTCCCGTCTCCATCTCTAAAAAGCTGGGTGTTATGGTGTGGTAAAAACAAGCTATGGAGGAGGAGTAGGAGGAGGGGGGGTTTACTGGCAGAAAAAAAAAATGTTTTACTATCCAAAGTTAACCACTTCAGCCCCGGAAGAATTTACCCCCTTCCTGACCAGAGCACTTTTTGCGATTCGGCACTGCGTCGCTTTAACGGACAATTGCGTGGTCGTGCGACGTGGCTCTCACACAAAATTGACGTGCTTTTTTTCCCACAAATAGAGCTTTCTTTTGGTGGTATTTGATCATCTCTGCGATTTTTATTTTTTGCGCAATAAATAAAATAAGAGCGTCAATTTTGAAAAAAACACATTATTTTTTTACTTTTTGCTATAATAAATATCCCCCAAAAATATATAAAAAAACCATTTTTTTTCCTCAGTTTAGGCCGATACGTATTATTCTTCTACATATTTTTGGTAAAAAAAAATCGCAATAAGCGTTTATTGATTGGTTTGCGCAAAAGTTATAGCGTTTAGAAAATAGGGGATAGTTTTATGGCATTTTTATTAATTTTTTTTTACTAGTTTTGGCGGCGATCAGCGTTTTTTTTAAATTTTTTTTATTGTGACTGCGACATTATGGCGGACACATCGGACATTTTTGACACATTTTTGGGACCATTGTCATTTATACAGCAATCAGTGCTATAAAAATGCACTGATTACTGTGTAAATGACACTGGCAGTGAAGGGGTTAACCACTAGGGGGCGGGGAGGGGGTTAAATCAGTACTAGGGAGGTGTTTCTAACTGTAGGGGGGCTGTGTGTGTCAGTACACTGATCTCTGCTCCCGATGACAGGGAGCAGAGATCAGTGACACTTGTCACTAGGTAGAACAGGGAGATGCTGTTTACATCAGCATCTCCGCGTTCCTGCTCTCCGTGAGCCGATTGCGGGTATCCCCGCGGCGATCGAGTCTGCGGGACCCGCAAACCCGACTCACGGAGCTCCCGGCCGGCGCGCGCACGCAATGACACGGCGGGAAATTCAAATGGACGTACCTGTATGCCCATTTGCCCAGCCGTGCCATTCTGCCGACGTACATCGGCGTGCGCCGGTCGGGAAGCGGTTAAAACAACAACAAGGGCAGAAGATTTAATAGATGGAAAGATGAGAAAATTACTGAAGGTCCGCGCCACATCTGCATGCATTGCAGGCAGTTGCAGTGTAGCCCCATTCACTTGAATGGATCGAGTGCGGTGGGTGGTGCTGCCATGTGACAGTAGGGACATTTTGTTGCATGTGTATACCTCCGTACGACGGCCTCTGCAGCTTAGGGGGGGGGGGGGGAGCAGCTCAATAGCTTGTTTTTGCCACACCATAACAATTAACTTTTTAGAGATGGAGATGGGAACGAGGGACACCTATTAGCAAAAGCATGTAGGCATAGGACAGTCAGTAGCTACAAATCCTGTAGCTGTTGACTTTTAATATAAGGACACTTGCCTTGTCCAGGGATCCAGCAATGTCGGCCCCCCGAGCCAATTCTTCAATCAGCTTCAGGTGCCGGCGTTGGCATTGTAAGTAGGGGAAGCCTTTCAGTTTCACAACCAGTTTCCCACTGAACATGTGCAAGGTTCGCTGCACTTTGTGAATGGTTCCACAGTCTTCTGGGACCTGCATGTGTTTCCCAGAAGGCTGCAGGGGGGGGGGCTGAACATCCTTGTAGACCGCCATTAGGGCCAGGACAAGGGGTGGGCAGGAGGGGCAGCTGCCCTGGGCACAGCGTAGCAAGGGGGCAGAGAATGGACACAGGGCAGTAAACCCTCTGACATAAGCCTAGGCTATTGACCAGACAAGAAACGGGAAGTGGGCTGTATAAGGGATTTACTGGCAGAAAAAAAATGTTTTACTATCCAAAGTTAAAACCACAACGGCACAAGATTTAATAGATGGAAAGCTGAAAAAATTACCGAAGAGCTGGTTTAAGTGTTTGTTTGTTTTTCCCCCAAAAAATTGCGTGCAAATACGGTGTGACATAAAAAAATTGCAATGATCGCCATTTTATTCCCTAGGGTCTCTGCTAAAAATAATAATAATAATAATGTTGGGGGGGGGGGGATTTAAATAATTTCCTAGCAAAAATTACTGATTTAAGCTTGTAAACAAAAAGTGCCAGAAAAGCCGGGTTGGGAAGTGGTTAACTTTGGCTGCAAACACAGGCGGCAGTGCCGGTCAAGCTCCTCCATAGGGGCTGCACCACAACCACGTGCCACAAACGCTTGGCACACAGTTGCAGTGCGGTCCCGCAATGCAAAATTTAAAAAAAAAAAAGTGTCAGCTGTGCCTCCTGAACACCTATCAGCCACTACTGTAATACCCTCTGAAAAGCAATCACTGCGGATCGCCTTTCAGAGGACAGTAAGCATTACCAGTACCACCATTGTGGACGAGCCCTTAGAATTCCAATAGGCAGCCAGGGGGTGGCAAACCCACGGCTGTTTTTACCCCCCTACACACACACGCCTCCAGTCACCAGTGTGGAAGGGCCCTATCAGATGAGACCTTTTTATGGCAGACAAAATAAAACATTGTACACTTTTCAAATAGTGTCTTATATTAATGTTTAATGATAAAACAACGCTCACACACACACGTGTGTCATACAAAGTCATCATTTGTTAGTCATGCAGCGGCAGGAGTCGCCTGTACTGGAAGGGGAGTTTAGACTCTGATGCAGCGTACACGCGGGCGGACTTTCCGACAGACTTCTGACAGACTTCTGACTGACTTTTTTTTTTACGGACGGCCTTGCCGACACGCGACCGGACTACGGACGGCCTTGCCGACACGCGACCGGACTACGGACGGCCTTGCCGACACGCGACCGGACTACGGACGGCCTTGCCGACACGCGACCGGACTACGGACGGCCTTGCCGACACGCGACCGGACTACGGACGGCCTTGCCGACACGCGACCGGACTACGGACGGCCTTGCCGACACGCGACCGGACTACGGACGGCCTTGCCGACACGCGACCGGACTACGGACGGCCTTGCCGACACGCGACCGGACTTTCCGGCAGGCTTATGTCCGCCGGTCTTCCCGACAGAGTTACGACGGACTTTCCGAATGAACGGACTTGCCCACACACGGACAAGTCTGTTCATTTTGAACGTGACTTGGGTACGACGGGACTAGAAAAGGAAGTCAATCTCACCGCTTTTATCGGCGAGATTGACACCTTGCGAGCCCCGTCGCGGGGCATACCAGGCCGTTAGGTCTGGCATGAATTTTAAGGAAAAAAACGGCGTGGGGTCCCCCCAAAATACCAGACCCCTATCCGAGCACACAGCCTAGCCGGTCAGGAAAGGGGGTGGGGACGATCGAGTGCCCCCCCCTCCTGAACCATACCAGGCCGCATGCCCTCAACATGGGGGGGGGGGTGCTTTAGGGTAAGGGGGCACTCTGTGGTCCCCCCACCCCAAAGCACCTTGTCCCCATGTTGATGAGGACAAGGGCCTCTTCCCGACAACCCTGGCCGTTGGTTGTCGGGGTCTGCGGGCGGGGGGCTTATCGGAATCCAGGAGCCCCCTTTTAATAAGGGGCCCCCAGATCCCGGCCCCCCACCCTATGTGAATGAGTATGGGGTACATTGTACCCCTACCCATTCACCTAAGGAAAAAGTGTCAATAAAAAAACACACTACGCAGGTTTTTAAAGTAATTTTATTAGACAGCTTTGGGGGTCTTCTTCCGACTTCGCCACGCTCTCCAGCCTATTCTCACGGTGTGCGGTTCTTCTGCCGGCTCCTCCGCTATCTTCTGCCGCTATTTTGCTAGCGGTGGCCCAGACTTCGGCTGCGTTGCTTTCTTCCCTCTTTTCTTCCGATGTTGACATGACGCTCTCTCCCGCTGTATGACTTATATAGGCAGTGACCTTGCCCCCTTATGATGTCACAGTCCCGGGGCATGTTGGGACTGTGACGTCATAAGGGGGCGGGGTCATTGGGTGATGCTGACCCCGCACTCTTATGATCACTTTTCCTAATCACTAGGAACAGACGATCTCTCTCTCCTGTCAGAACGGGGATTTTTGTGTGTTTACATACACAAATCCCCGTTCTGGCCCGTGCCTGCGATCGCGCTGCCGGCCACGCGCAATGGGTCCCCTGCCGTGCAGTGGGCGCGCGCACACCTGCTAAGGCTCTTAAAGGAGCCAGCGTACAGGTACAGCGATTTGTGGGAAAGAGCCACTTTGCCGACGTAAATGTGCGTGAGCTGGTTGGGCAAAAGCATTTGGCAAAATGACTTTTTTGTTGCAGGGGATGCCAAAAATCTGACTTGTATCTTAGTGCAGACTTCTGGGAAAATCAGTGAGCCAATCACACAAGCAGGAAATGGCATATCTGGGGGAGGGGCGCTCTGTATACCATCTGTGTACAGAGCGCCTCCAGGTGGCCATATTGTGTTACAATAAATTATAGTGGCCGCAGATTGAATAGGAAAGGTCATTTTTAATAGCATTCACTTACAATGTGACTTGTGTAGCGATTATATATGATGATAAATTATTTGCTTTCCCCATGAAAGTGGAGTTACATTTTAAATGATTTCAGATTCCCGGCGGTCATTAGCATGTAGGGTGATATCTTATTGGTTACAGATAACCGTTCTGAGCAGTCAATGAGGCAGAAATGGGAGATTTTAGCAGCTTGCTGTTATATAAACCTGCACTATATATTTGTAAAATTCCAGCTGCTATTGAGGACTTCCTTCTGAAAATGCAACTTGCCTGTCTGTTTCTGGCTTCAGTCCATTGAAATGTGGACCTGGAACAAGCATGCTGTTCAGAAAAGTTAAGCTGGCCATAGATGGAGCAACTTTCTTTCCTGCAACCACGGGTTGCAGGAAAGAAAATCGTTCAATTCCCTCATCAACACAACTCCTCCTGTGGAACCATTGTGTTCTCCCAGCAGGGGGAGCCGCCTCCACTGGGAAAACCTGATGATTACTGATAGTGGCTATGAATAGCCACTAGCAATAATCGCATGTAAAATCTGACAGGCTGGTTGAACCCAAGTTGATCGATCCACCTGGTTACATTCAGCCTGACCATACATGGTTTGAATCTTGGCCGGTCCCCGCTGAATCGATGAGCTTCAAACCGTCTATGGCTGCCGTTAACTCTTGGCCTGCCTGAGTCAGCAACTTAGGCTGCCCATACATTGTACAGTTCTCTTTCCTTCAACCACCGATGCTCAGACCATGCCCATCCACGAAGCCTAAGTGCCTATGGATCGCACAGCAAATGCACCGTATTCCTTTGCAATTCACATGCGATTCAGTGCCGTGCCATTTGAACCCATTCATTTTTGAATGGGCTCAAATTGGACTGCATCGTACCAAAGTGGTGCATGCACTGCAACCAGATCGCATGCTACTTTTGTAGCATGCGATTCGGTGCAGGCAAACGCACTGTGTTTGCGGCCTGCATTTGGGGCGTCGTTAACATTGCACTGACGTCTGCAGCGCGGATCGTGGGTTTCCCGCACCGTATTCTGGTGTGAACCGGGTCTAAACCACGCCTCTTGTGAATGGGCGTCATTTGAGCATCTCTACTGGATTGATTCTTTGTGCCTGAAGTTGCTTTCTTTTGTGAAGACATTTATTTTCCCAATAAATAATTTTTATGGTAATTCACTAGGCTGGTGCCCCCCCCCCCCCTTTTTAAAATTATTATTATTATTTTTTTTTTAGATGCATTTTGGTAAGTTTACATTTATAATGTGAAAGGACGCTAAAGTCCCTGCTTTTTAAAATTGGCAATAACATGTTGTGTGCGCTCCTTTTATTGGCCAGCCGGAGGCGCTCACATGGCAGGCTGACAAAGATTCTGCTAAGTGGGAAGCAACGGCTTAGGTGTCTATTTATATGATATTCATTGTTAAAATATCCGCGTTCGTGCAAACTGAACAAAACCCCACCGTAATTATTCTAAGAGTTTAATTCCTGTGTCGCCTGCTCCACCTAGTGGGCAAAATGTGGTATTGCTTTTTCATTGATCTACAGTATCTCACAAAAGTAAGTGCACCCCTCACATTTTTGTAAATCTTTTCTTCTATCTTTTCATGTGACAACACTGAAGAAATGACACTTTGCTACAATGTAAAGTAGTGAGTGTACAGCTTGTATAACAGTGTAAATTTGCTGTCCCCTCAAAATAACTCAACACACTGCCATTAATGTCTAAACCGCTGGCAACAAAAGTGAGTACACCCCTAAGTGAAAATGTCCAAATTGGGCCCAATTAGCCAATTTCCATCCTCGGTGTCATGTGACTTGTTAGTGTTACAAGGTCTCAGGTGTGAATGGGGAGCAGGTGTGTTAAATTTGGTGTTATCGCTCTCACTCTCTCATACTGGTCACTGGAAGTTCAACATGGCACCTCATGGCAAAGAACTCTCTGAGGATCTGAAAAAAAGAATTGTTGCTCTACATAAAGATGGCCTAGGCTATAAGAAGATTGGCAAGACCCTGAAACTGAGCTGCAGCACGGTGGCCAAGACCATACAGCGGTATAACAGGACAGGTTCCCCTCAGAACAAGCCTCGCCATGGTCCACCAAAGAAGTTGAGGTCACGTGCTCAGCGTCATATCCAGAGGTTGTCTTTGGGAAATAGACGTATGAGTGCTGCCAGCATTGCTGCCGAGGTTGTAGGGGTGGGGGGGGGGGGGTCAGCCTGTCAGTGCTCAGACCATATGCCGCACACTGCATCAAATTGGTCTGCATGGCTGTCATCCCAGAAGGAAGCCTCTTCTAAAGATGATGCACAAGAAAGCCCGCAAACAGTTTACTGAAGACAAGCAGACTAAGGACATGGATTACTGGAACCATGTCCTGTGGTCTGATGAGACCAAGATAAACGTATTTGGTTCAGATGGTGACAAGCGTGTGTGGGGGCAACCAGGTGAGGAGGACAAAGACAAGTGTGTCTTGTCTACAGTCAAGCATGGTGGTGGGAGTGTCATGGTCTGGGGCTGCATGAGTGCTGCCGGCACTGGGGAACTACAGATCATTGAGGGAACCATGAATGCCAACATGTACTGTGACATACTGAAGCAGAGCATGATCCCCTCCCTTCAGAGACTGGGCCGCAGGGCAGTATTCCAACATGATAACCACCCCAAACACACCTCCAAGACCACCACTGCCTTGATAAAGAAGCTGAGGGTAAAGGTGATGGACTGGCCAAGCATGTCTCCAGACCTAAACCCTATTGATCATCTGTGGGACATCCTCAAACAGAAGGTGGAGGAGCGCAAGGTCTCTAACATCCACCAGCTCTGTGATGTCATCATGGAGGAGGGGAAGAGGACTCCAGTGACAACCTGTGAAGCTCTGGTGACCTCCATGCCCAAGAGGGTTAAGGCAGTGCTGGAAAATAATGGGGGCCACACAAAATATTGACACTTTGGGCCCAATTTGGACATTTTCACTTAGGGGTGTACTGACTTTTGTTGCCAGCGGTTTAGACATTAATGGCTGTGTGTTGAGTTATTTTGAGGGGACAGCAAATTTACACTGTTATACAAGCTGTACACTCACTACTTTACATTGTAGACAAGTGTCATTTCTTCAGTGTTGTCACATGAAAAGATAGAAGAAAAGATTTACAAAAATGTGAGGGGTGTACTTACTTTTGTGAGATACTGTATTTCAAAAAGCTATACTGCTATTTGGCCACTAGATGGCGCTGATGATACAGGCTTAGAAACATTTCATTCAGCTGCCACGAATGACAATGCTTTACAGGTACTGTAGAACCCTTTGTCCCGGTTCACACTATGCGGTGCGGGGAACCACATGTGATTTCGAATAGCAATTATACTGCATTCCTCTTTAAATCGCATGCAAATCTTCAACAGTGCGATTTGAGCCATTATTCTATATTCCTCCTATCGTACCGAATCCGCACCAAAAACACGCAGGACCCTTTTTTTTTTTTTTTTTTTTTTGTCGTACCAGAATTAGATGGCATGGGTGTGAACTCCCATGTGATCCGATTCTACAAATCGCACTGCGCTTTGGGAACCGATTTCGGGTGTCAACTTAACATACACACCCGTAGCGGTTCGCATGAACGGGATGCGATTTGCATGCGGTGTGGAATCCGCACAGAACTTGCTGCGAGTTTGCAGTGCGCAAATATGAACCAGGGCTCAGCGTTGTCAGGCTGAATCAGGAAGTGCTGTTACTGGCAGGATCTCCAGGCAGAAAAAAACAAAAACTTTGCAACAGAATCCTAAAGAAAATTAAATGCAGATATGATGCTAAACATACAGAAAAAGACATTTTGGGTTTTCAGACATTTGTTAAAGAGTAACTCCACTTTTGTTGAGAACGGGGCTACTGTTAGAAATCATGGGGCCCCAAGCAGCCCTCCTGAGGGCCCCCCCAACCATGCCTACACCCCACCTACCCCTCGCGGGGTGCAGCGGAAAAGCAGCACTGACTTGATCTGCCTACACCCCAAAAATTTGAAAAAAGTCCCTCCTCTGCTCCCACCTTCTGGGCCTCTCTGTTAACCAGATGGGGCCCGGGGAAATGTAATTTACGCTTTGGTAAGCAAGTAGCAGGTGGGGGGGGTGTGGTCTTATAAAATTCGTTTATTTGTTTAGGCAGAAATGAACAATAAAGCTACCCTGGGCCCTAGACATGTGCACTGCTGAAAAAATGTGTTCGTTTTTGTTTTTTTCTCTTTTAAGGTCACTCGTCATGATCGCAATTCCTAAATTCAAAAATTTGTAAATTTTAAAATCCGCAAATAAGAAAGTTATTCTTTCGAATTTTCAGATTTTCTAACTAATAATAACTATTAAAATTATAGGTATCGGAATTTCCTTTCAAATTTGTCTGTTATCGAACGTAATGAATACGAATTTATCCGAAGTTGCGAATTATCCCAAATAACGAATGCCGCATCTTAACAAATAGAACGGAACGAATTAACCACTTCGCGCCCGCGCTATAGCCGAAAGACGGCTGCAGCGCGGACGCTACCTGCCGGGCGGCCGTCCCTGGACGTCCTGGTGTTTACTTCCGCGTGGCGCGCTCCCGCAGGCGCGCATTGGGGAAGTTCTGTGCTGGCCGTGTCCCTCGGACACAGCCAGTCACAGATCGCTGAAAACGGCCAATGACAGCGGCCGTTTTCAGCGCGATCGGCTGTGCCAATGAGAGAGGATCTCATATGTTTACATATGAGATCCTCTCTCATCGCCGGTGTTCTGCGGCTCTCCCTCCTCACACAGACAGCGTGTGAGGAGGGAGAACGAACCGCTGCGGCGGTAAGTGAAAAAAAAAAAACGAAAATAAAGTTTTAAAACTGCCATCTGTCCCAACTATCATGCCCATTCCATCTATCCCCAGTGCCATCTGTCCCTCTCACTGTCATCAGTGCCACATAGTGCCATCTGTCATCAGTGCCACATAGTGCCATCTGTCATCAGTGCCACATAGTGCCATCTGTCATCAGTGCCATCTGTCATCAGTGCCATCTGTCATCAGTGCCACATAGTGCCATCTGTCATCAGTGCCACATAGTGCCATCTGTCATCAGTGCCACATAGTGCCATCTGTCATCAGTGCCACATAGTGCCATCTGTCATCAGTGCCATCTGTCATCAGTGCCATCTGTCATCAGTGCCACATAGTGCCATCTGTCATCAGTGCCACATAGTGCCATCTGTCATCAGTGCCACATAGTGCCATCTGTCATCAGTGCCATCTGTCATCAGTGCCATCTGTCATCAGTGCCACATAGTGCCATCTGTCATCAGTGCCATCTGTCATCAGTGCCACATAGTGCCATCTGTCATCAGTGCCACATAGTGCCATCTGTCATCAGTGCCATCTGTGCCACGTATTAGTGCCATCTATCAGTGCCACGTGTCATCAGTGCCACGTGTCATCAGTGCCACGTGTCATCAGTGCCACGTGTCATCAGTGCCACCTGTCATCAGTGCCACGTGTCATCAGTGCCACATATTAGTGCCATCTGTCATCAGTGCCACGTATTAGTGCCATCTGTCATCAGTGCCACATCAGTGTCAGTGCCACGTATCAGTGCCACGTATCAGTGCCATCTGTCATCAGTGCCACGTATCAGTGCCACGTATCAGTGCCATCTGTCATCAGTGCCACGTCAGTGTCACGTGTCATTGTCCTGGTGCTCCAGGGCCTTCAAAAGTGTAATAGGTAGTTAGATGTGTAATTTATGCTCCTAGAACACGTGATGGTGCTCCCTGCATGTTGGGCCTCTGTATGTGGCCAGGCTGTGAAAAAGTCCCACACATGTGGTATCGTAATACTCAGGAGTAGCAGAATGTATTTTGGGGTGTTATTTGTGGTATACACATGCCAGGTGAGAGAAATAACCAATTACAATGACAATTTTGTGGGGGGGGGGAAAAAAATCTTCATTTTGCAAAGAATTGTGGGAAAAAATGACCACATTAAAAACCTCACCATGCATCTTACTGAATACCTTGGATTGTCTACTTTCAAAAAAGGGGTCATTTGGGGGGTATTTGTACTGTCCTGACTTGTTCGGATCGCAAGAAATGTGATAGGCCGCCAGTACTTCAGGTGTGATCAATTTTTTATGATTTGCACCATAACTTGTAAACTCTAACTTTCACAAAGACCAAATAATATTCACTAATTTGGGTTATTTTTACTAAAGATATGTAGCAGTATAAATTGTGGCCAAAATTTATGAAGAAAAATTACTAATTTGCAAAATTTTATCACAGAAACTAAGAAAAAATCGTTTTTTTTCAAAATTTTCGGTCTTTTTTCATTTATAACGCAAAAAATAAAAAACCCAGAGGTGATCAAATACCACCAAAAGAAAGCTCTATTTGTATGAAAAAAAGGACAAAAAATTCATTTGGGTACAGTGTTGCATGACAGAGTAATTGTCATTCAAAGTGTGACAGTGCTGAAAGCTGAAAATTGGTCTGGGCAGGAGGGGGGTTTAAGTGCCCAGTAAGCAAGTGGTTAATAATAAATAATAATATTTTTATTATTATTATTGTTGTCTATTATTATTACTTTGTTACGCTCCATTCGTTTAGATGCGGCATTCGTTATTTCGGATAATTCGTAACTTCGGATAAATTCGTATTTGTTACGTTCGATAACAGACAAATTTGAAAGGAAATTCTAATACCTATAATTTAATAGTTAGTAATAGTTACATTATTATTTCAAATTTACAAATTTTCAAATTTACGAAGATTCAGGAAAAATTTGGATATTTCCGAATTTTCAAATTTCCGAATTTACAAAGATTCAGGAAAAAATTGTTAAATGGGTTTTCGTTATTCAGATATTTCCGAATTTTCAAATTTTATGAATTCACGAAGATTCAGGAAAAATTCGTTAAACAGGCTTTTGTTAATTTGGATATTTTCAAATTTACGAATTTACAAAGATTCAGGAAAAACTTGTTAAATGGGTTTTCGTTAATTCGGACATTTCCGAATTAACGAATTAGTCGAAATTCGTTAAACGAATTCAGAACGGAACAAATTGCACATGTGTACTGGGCCCCCCTGTTTAGCTAATGGGGCCTGGGCCCAGTACAACAGGACCGGTTGTACTGCTTTATCGGCAGCCCTGGTTGAGAAAAAACCCCCTCCCCCTCTGGGTGATCTATGTACCTTTTTGTTATTCTGAAGAAATAGCTGTTTGTTTCTCTGTAAATGGGAGTGATTTTATAACTATCAATCAGCTGCTGCACCTGCAGGGCACTAATGAGGAAAGTGGCAGGGACTGCATCCCTTTTTAGATGTGATTTCCCTTTGGGGTATCTCACCAAAAATGAGATTTTTGTTGCAGGGGATTCCCAAAATCTGACTATCTTCTGGGAAAATCAGTGAGCCAATCACACACTGTGTACAGAACGCCTCCAGGCGGCCACATTGCATTTTACAGAAAATTTTAGCGGCTGCAGAATATTAGAGAAAGGGATTTTTATTACATTATGATTTATGTAGTGATTGTATATGCTAGATTTTTTTTTAATTTTATTTTTTTGCAATTCTTTTCCAACGAAAGAGGAATCGCCCTTTTTAAGTCTTTTGTAGTGTTTAATTTTTTTTCGAAACATTGTATTCAAAAACACACAGCAGAAGCCGATATAACAATAATAGCCCGGGTTTTGCTTTTTACGTTCAGATCTCTTGTGAAAATAAATTGTTCCCTCACTTATCCATGAAAGGATTTGTGTTCACTAAAGTATCTTGATGTAGCTCCCTGATGGTTAGGCGGGATTGCTCTTAAATTTTACCCGCCAAGTGATAGTTGCCTTGACTGATTTGATAGGAGATCAACTGATTTCACCCTAATTCTGGAATTGCTGCACTTCTCTCTTCTGTCACTAGATGGCCGGGTATCTGGTGACATTAGATAAGACAGGGGCATAGCAAGGACAGATTAGGAATAGATGGGGTGTCTCAGCCAATGGGCATGGATTTTCTTGAATCCCTTGGCCTGCTGGGAGAACCTATTTATTTGGGTGGAGTCAGGTGATCGGGGTTCTGTGCCACCTGGACGGCTGTCTGGGTGGATGTGTGTTGTGATGCCCCGGGCTGCTAGGCCAATGCCTGAGGCCTATCCCGGGGACATCAAGCTGTCTGAGGGCCTATCCAGAAACAAGAGCAGCACAAGGTTGGGATTGCGGCTTGTAGTCCAACCAGAAGTGACGGTTCTGCCAGTCAGAGAACCTGTCGTGGTCGGAGGTAGAGGGGAAGCTGTCGCCACTAAGGGACCAACCACCTTATTACCAGAGACCACAGTGAGTAGCTGAAGCAAGTACCGGAGCAGTATTCTCACCAACTGGGGACGGTGAAGAATCGGGAAACCTCAGCAGGTGTCAAGCCAGGGATCGAACCAGCGGAGGTGACGCTTGCAGAGCAGCCTTGTGTGCCAAGCCGAGGACCGAGCGGGCCAGTGGGGTGACGCTTGAGGAGTATCTGTGAGTGCCAAGCCAAGGACCCAGCAGGGAAGCGGGGGTGACGCTTGAGGAAGATACTCGTTGAGAAGGTTGGAAGAGCTCAGGAGATCTGGTGACAGTGAATCGGCAAGTCTAGTGAAAGACGAGGAGCTCAGTGGAGTGAAGATCTACAAGAGGAGATTGTAGAGGAAGTAAAGAAGTTCGTTAGAACTTGTGTTAGAAACATTACAAGATCGTTGCCATAGGAGACAGCGATCCTACACATGCAGGTGTGGTGTCTCACTGGTTCCCTGCATGGCTGTCTACCTGTAGAAGTCTCGGAGTCTGCCAATTAACATTGCAAGTACTTAAGGGTGTCCTGGCCCTAACCCTCTCTCCCACAGTTCCGTTTAAGAGACAATAAATCTCTTTGGCATTCAAGAAGTGTCTGGCGCCCATGAATCTACCTTGCATTGCACCCACCATGCCTCATAATCCACTCTACATAGAAGAATGTCCCTAACTCTGGAGGTCACCATTAGGCCTGGAGAGGTCCGGGACTTGGCTACATTTTAAATATTTTTTTTTTTTTTTTGGCAGCATTTCCTATCCTAATGAGAAGATTCAGTTTTCAGTCCCCGAAAATGTTCGTTGATGAATAGGACAAATGTTTAGTTCTGGATTCTGCATTTAAAAAATGCTGAGAGGTGGAGGTAAGTGAAGCCCAACTAATGGCTTTGGAGCCTCGCGGGCTTTCACCGGAGTGCCGGCTGTGCGAAAAAGTGGAGAATGATGACTAACAAAGGCTGACCAGAGAATATTCATTTGCCCAAAAAAGGTTTTTTTTTTTTTTTTCCTGCAGAATCCTATGAGAGTATTTTGTAACATTTCGGGGCTCATTCACCTTTCCCAGGTAAGTCCCAACACAAGACCGGGCAAAAAGCCTCGTTCCCTACGAGGTCCGTTCATACCACCGCATTGCACCACACCACGGCCAGCACAACTTAAAGGGGAACCGCAGTCTGCTCACATCATTTGTAAGAAAAACATCTTTGCCCTTCGGAAGCTTCCCTCCAACCACTTTGCATATTATTTATATATATATATATATATATATATATATATATACTGGGATTCTGTACTTGCCAAATATGCTGCAGAAATCTCCCTCCACTGAGTCTGGCTGCAGCCATTTTAACTGTGGGCAGCTGGAGCTGCTGCCTGTTCACTTCCTGGATTTACACAGAGGCACACCTCCAGCTCTCTTATGACTCCTCCCCCCCTCCCTTCCTGGCAAACTCTTAGGAGTGAGAGAGCTGTGTATGATGTCATAATGACACCAATGACCAGACAACAAACAGGAAGTGGACTGTATAAGGGATTTACTGGCAGAATTTTTTTTTTTTTTTACTATCCAAAGTTAAAACAACAACAAGGGCAGACGATTTAATAGATGGAAAGATGAAAAAATGACTGAAGGTCCGATTTAAGCACCTCACCTCCGGAAGATTTACCCCCCCCCCTTCATGACCAGGCCATTTTTGGGATACGGCACTGTTACTTTATCTGACAATTGCGCGGTCGAGCGATGCTGTAGCCAAATAAAATTGACGTCCTTTTTTTACACACAAATAGAGTTTTGGTGGTATTTGATCACCTCTGCATTTTTTATTTTTTGCGCCATAAACAAAAATAAAAAACGACAATTTAGAAAATTTTTTTTTTTTTTTTTTTACATTCTGCTATAAAACATTCCCAATAAAAAATGTAAAAAAAAATCAAATTTCTTCATAAACTTAACCCAATATGTATTCTGCTACATTTTTTTTGGTAACAAAATCCCAATAAGCTTATATTGATCGGTTTGCACAAAAGTTATGGCGTCTACAAACTATGGGATTTTTTTAATGGAATTTTTATTTATTTATTTTATTTTTTGGCGATCAGTGACTTATAGCGGGGCTGCGATATTGTTACCATAGTAACAACGTACCACTCTGGGGAGGTGATCAGGATTGTGTTGTGTGTGTGTATGTATATATGTATATATGTGTGTATATATATATATATATATATATATATATATATATATATATATATATATATATATATATATATATATATATATATATATATATATATATATATATATATATATATATATATATATATATATATATATTTTTTTTTTTTTTTTTTTTTACATACTATACTTGCTTATTTCAGTTATATTTTTACTACTATAAGCAAATATTTTTTTACTTAATAACAGTATGTACACATCTCTATTGCTGTGATTGGCCACAGCTAATCACATGGTACAAATAGGCTGTGATTGGCCCTGTCTGTACCATGTGATCACTGTGACCAATCCCAGCTAGCAACACAATTGTATACAATGAATGACATGAAAGGAAAGCCATCCATTGTTGACAACTGTCATGTGATTGGTCACCAATGGGGGCTGCAGAGGGAGGGACTCCCTTCCGCTGCCTGTAAAAGTAATCCAGTGGCTTTAAAGCTGCCAGGATTACATTGAAGGGGAATCACCAGATCTAAAAAAAAAAAGATATCTTGATCATGGCTGCAGCTTCTCTCTTGCCATCCAGGGATGTACGGATATATCCTATGATGGGAATTACTTAAAGTGTAAGTTCACCTTTTTACAGAAAGTCTGTAAGTCGACCTTACATTGGACCCCCGCGGTCCCGCTGTAACAGATTACTGCGACCCCCTGCTGTCAGGCACCGGGACGCCGCTTCACTGATCCCAGGATTTTAAAACCCCCGACGGCTTAATCTCCTATATGTACCTTTCAGCATGTATGGACAGGAGGCATTCTAATTGGTTGGCACCGCCAACTGTATAAGATATCTGTATAAGATATCTACTGGCAGCAAAAAAACCTTTTTACTATCCAAAATTAAAGGGCAGAAGATTTATTAGATGGGGAAAAAATGACCGAAGTTCCGCTTTAAGGCCACTAGGTGGAGCTGACTATCATAGGAAAGAATGTGCTCCTTAGCACCATCTAATGACCATAATGCAGTATTATAATGTACCTGGATTGGTGCACAGGCACTATTTCCTCCTAATGCACACCGGTGGATGTGCGTTCAGCGTGGCGGCTCATGAGAACGAGCCCTTAAAGCGAATCTGTAGTCTACCTAATAAAGATACTTCTTGTTTTCATGTCGAATTATATTATACAATGTATTTATTATCTGTGAATTCCAATGAATTGTAAATAGAAATACTTTTTGGAGGAATTGATGATGGGAAGCCCCGGCCAGTCTTGGGTTGTAGTCAGTCATGTGACCGGTAATCGTGGCAAAGCTGCCCGTGGTATTTAAGCTTGAAAGTGAAACTTGTCAAGTACGGCAGAAGGTCCATTTAACTGGCCACCCCCCCCCCCCCCAACTACACATGTTCGCCTTCTTTACGCTACCCCCTTCCAATCACAATGCCAGGTTTTGTCACGGGGGGCAAAAAGAGTAAGGCCTCAGTTAAAGGGGCGGGAATTACATTTAGTGGGTGTACTGTGTGGGTGGAGCATGCTCTTCTTAAACCCTCCCCCAGATCTTTACATACTGGATAGCGGGGAGATCTCATTGTAACAAACAGCGATTGATGGATGTGGGTCAGGACAAGGGGTGGGCAGGAGGAGCGGGCAGGAGGGGCGGCTGCCCTGGGCACTGTGGTATCATGTGAGATGTGGGGGGGCGCACCATAAGGAGATGGGGGGGGGGGAAGAGGATTTGCATTGGCAATGGGAATTCGGTGGGGGGGGGGTTGATGGGGGTTAGAATTGTCCTAGGAGGGGAAATTTGGGGAGGTGTGCTAGAAGTGGTGACTTTGCGTTTGGGGGGGGAGATGATTTGTGCTAGGAGGGGGGATTTAGGGGGTTTGTGCTAGAAGAGGTGATCTGGTGGGGTGGGATTTGTGCTAGGAGGGGAATATTTTTTGGATGGGTATTTGTGCTAGTAGAGATGATTGGGCGGTATTTGTGCTAGGAGGGGAAATTTTGGGGGGGGGGAATTGTGATAGGATGGGGTATTGAAGGAGGGGAATTTGTGCTGGGAGGGGGTATTTGAAGTGGGGGTGGATTTGTGTTTTGGGGGGGGGGGTTTGAGATAGGATGGGGTATTGGAGGAGGGGAATTTGTGCTGGGAGGGGGGATTTGAAGTGGGGGTGGATTTGTGTGTGTGTGTGGGGGGGGGGAGGATTTGTGATAGGATGGGGTAGTGGAGGGGGGAATTTGTGCTGGGAGGGGGGATTTGAAGTGGGGGTGGATTTTTGTGTGTGTGTGTGTGTGTGTGTGTGGGGGGGGGGGGGGGGGGGATTTGTGATAGGATGGGGTAGTGGAGGGGGGAATTTGTGCTGGGAGGGGGGATTTGAAGTGGGGTGGATTTGTGTTGGGGGGGATTTGTGATAGGATGGGGGGAATTTGTGCTGGGAGGGGGGATTTGAAGTAGGGGTGGATTTGTGTTGGGGGGGGATTTGTGATAGGATGGGGGGAATTTGTGCTGTGAGGGGGGATTTGAAGTGGGGGTGGATTTGTGTTGGGGGGGGGGGGGGAATTTGATAGGATGGGGTATTGGAGGAGGGGAATTTGTGCTGGGAGGGGGGATTTGAAGTGGGGGTGGATTTGTGTTGGGGGGGGTTTGATAGGATAGGCTATTGGAGGAGGGGAATTTGTGCTGGGAGGGGGGATTTGAAGTGGGTGGATTTTTGTTGGGGGGGGATTTGAGTAGAGGATTTGGCCTAGGAGGGTTATTTTGTTTTATTATTTTTTTTGGAGTGGGTAGATTTGTGCTGGGGGGCATATGGGGAGAGAGGATTTGACCTGGGGGGAGATGTTTGCTGGGATAAGGGATTTCAGCAGGGGGTGAATTTGTACTGGGAGGAGGGGGAATTTATGCTGGGGGGGGGGGGTTAGCATGTAGCTTAGCGCTCGATTTTTCTTGTACATCTTGGGGGGGGGGGGGGGCACACACTATTCGGCCTGTTTGCCCTGGGCTCTAGATGACCTTGTCCCGGCACTGTATGGCATGTTGGTAGCTTGCCCAGATTTTGCCACCCACAATCGATATGTGCCGTTATATCATTGCTGAAATGTTACGGGCACAATTCCAAAATTTAATATTATAGCAAAATTTTGGCCAATGTTCGTGTTTTCTTGATGTCAGTAAAATGTTTGAGTAAAAAGTCTGAGTTGTCTGTTGAAAAAAAATAAATAAAAAAATGTGGGTTTGCACCCGCAGGTCAACTACTCCGCTTGGAGTATTAATCAGTATCTCAGCAGGTTGTGCCGACCTACCCCCTACATAGGTGTGAATGATTGGGATGCTTTATTAGATGCATCCTGGTCACCTAAAAAGTGGTTCTCAGCCCCGCCCATCCACTTTGATCACAATTAGAGGGCCTTCCTCCCCTTGCTTGGGTTAGGTGCCCCAATGCAGAGAACCAACCCAAATGCAGCCTGTTCTCAGACTATATTATCTGCAATAGACATGTGCAAAATTGTTTCGTCCCGAATTCGTTTTTTTTTTTTTTTTTTTTTTTTTACGAAATTTTGACAAATTTGTTCATTCGGAAAAACTTTAATGAACGAAAACCCGTTTAACGAATCTTTCCGAAAATCCTAAAATACAGAAATTTCAAAAACCTGAAAATCAAAAATGTGACAGTTTGGCAATTCGAAGATTCAAAAAATCCGAACATTAGAAAACGCGAAAATCTGAAATAATAACTAACAATATTATTTCCGAAATAACGAATGCCGCATCTAAACGAATGGAATAGTTGTTGTTTCGGGTTTTCGTTTTTTTTTTTATTTTCTTTTGCCTATTTTCAAGTTTCCTAATTTCTGAAATTTGGATCTTTGAATTTTTGGATTTCGAATTTCCGAATTGACGAATTTATTTTGAAAAAACGAATTTCGATCATAACTAATGACCTGAAAAACGAAAAAATAAATGAAAAAAAAAAAAGAGAGAATGAAACGAAAACTAACACATTTTTTGGCAGTGCACATGTCCAATCTGCAATTCGAATGGAATAAAAAAAATATTTCTTTGTGCAATTCGCATGTGTCAATAAGGAAACGACAGCATTGTGGCCAATAGATGGCGCAGAGGAGCATACTTACTGACAATGGTGATGTAAGGACAGACCGGCTGATCTGCATACTTCTTCTGGGTCAGAGACACAAATATATGAAATTATTGGATTGGCATGACAGCCTGGCAACTAGCATTTTCAAAAGGTTAGCAATAATAAGTGTTTTTCCTTAGAAAAAGGATTCCTTTAAATAGAAATTGGGCTTTACCTCCCCCCCCCCCCCCCTCGTGATTCAACTCTGAGTTCACAAAGTGAAGCACCAGAAGAATTATAGCAAATCTACTATATACAATCGCTACACAAGTCGCATTGTAATTAAATGTTATTAAAAATTCCCTTTCCTTTCCAATCTGCAGCCGCTGTCATTTTCTGTAAAATGCAATGTGGCCACCTGGAGGCGCTCTCTACACAGACGGTATACAGAGCGCCCCCAGAAATGTAATTTCCTGCTTGTGTGATTGGCTCACTGATTTTCCCAGAAGTCTTCACTAAGATACAAGTCAGGTTTTAAGTATCTCCTGCAATAGGAATTTCACTTTTGGTTAGACTCACTAAAGGGATGCAGAGCCTTCCACTTTCCTCAATAGAACACAGAGTTCACCAGGTGATTATATTGAACCAGACCCCCCCCATTCAGAATCAGTCTGAACAGGACACAGGGAAACAAACAGCTACTTCTTCAAGGCAACAAAATGTAGGAATCGGATACACTTTTTGATGCAATGTACATAGATCACTCAGAGGGGAATGTTTTTTTTTTTTTTTTTCTCAACAAAAGTGGACTTACTCCCTATATGTTTGTTTTCTGCTTTAAAAGGTTTTGCAAGCAGCTTTTATATAAACTACTAGACATGTTAAATTTGTTTTGTTCCAAATTAGATTGACAAATTCGGTAATTCGGAAATATTAGGATTAATGTAAACTCGTTTTTGACGATTTTTTCCAAAATTAGAAAATTCAAAGATTAGAAAATTGGGAAATTCGAAAATTCAAAAGAACGAAAATCCAAAAATATGAACGAAAATTAGAAAACCCGAAAGTTTGAAAATCTGAAATAATAACTATTAAATAATAGGTATTGGAATTTCCAATCAAGTTTGGCTGTTGGTGAACGTAACGAATACGAAGCTACGAATTATCCGAAATAACGAATGCCGCATCTAAATGAATGGGACGTAACAAATTAATAAAAATAATAATTAATCATTTTCTTATAATTATTTATTATTTAATTCGTTACGTTCCATTCGTTTTCGATACGGCATTTGTTATTTGGGATAATTCGTAACTTCGGATAAATTTGTTGCGTTTACTAACAGCCATATTTGAAAGGAAATTCCAATACCTATAATTTTAATAGTTGTTATTTTGAATGTTCGGATTTTCGTTCCTATATTCGGTCTTTTCGAATTTTCTGAATTTTTGAATTTTCCAAATTTTCAAATTTTTGGTTTTCCGAATTTACGGATCTCTGAATCTTCAAATTTTCAGAAATTACTAATTTATTCTGGATATTTTATATCTATAAACTACAGTAGCAGTGACAAATTGACTGCCTGCTTGTCGAGCAGGATACCTAATAAACCTGAGTATGAATAAAACACAAATTATTCCAGTTCTATATTCATTAAATGTAATTTTTTAATACAGCTAAGTATACATGCCCAAATCTGTCTTTATATCGGTTTCCTGTAATTCCACTCAGAATTGGGAGATGACGGGTCAGCCCTCTGTACCTATCAGAGTTTTATTTTGTGGAAGTGTGCTGTCAGTCTTACATTGTGATAATGCTGGGGGGGGGGGGGGTGGACTGGAATGGGGGTGTACAGGAATGGGGGGACAGGGATGGGGGGGATCTGGTGTACAGGGATGGGGGGGTGGGGTGTACAGGAATGGGGGCACAGGGATGGGGGATGAGGTGTACAGGGATGGGGGGACAGGGATGGGGGGGATGGGGTGTACAGGGATGGGGGGATAGGGTGTACGGGGATGGGGGGACAGGGATGGGGGGGAAGGGGTGTACAAGAATGGGGGGACAGGGATGGGGGGATGAGGTGTACAGGAATGGGGGGACAGGGATGGGGGGATGGGGGGATGAGGTGTACAGGGATGGGGGGACAGGGATGGGGGGAAGGGGGGACAGGGATGGGGGGAAGGAGGGACAGGGATGGGGGATGAGGTGTACAGGGATGGGGGGATAGGGTGTACGGGGATGGGGGGACAGGGATGGGGTGTACAGGAATGGGGGGACAGGGATGGGGGGATGAGGTGTACAGGAATGGGGGGACAGGGATGGGGGGATGAGGTGTACAGGGATGGGGGGACAGGGATGGGGGGAAGGGGGGACAGGGATGGGGGGATAGGGGGTACAGGAATGGGGGGACAGGGAAGGGGTGTACAGGAATGGGGGGGTGGGGTGTACAGGGGTGGGGGGATGGGGTGTACAGGGATGGGGGGATGGGGTGTAGAGGGATGGGGGGATGGGGTGTACGGGGATGGGGATGGGGGAAGGGGTGTATAGGAATGGGGGGACAGGGATGGGGGGATGGGGTGTACAGGGATGGGGGGCTCAGGGATGACCTCATGAACATCCTACTGCTTTGATTTCTCCCATTCAGCTAAATAGCATGCATGGATGAACCTATTGTATTCAGACATCCCGTACCCACAGCCGTCTGAACAACTGAGCAATTGTTGCATCTGATTGGCTGCAGTCACTGTTAAACTGACAAGTTTCCACCCATCTCCCAATCCCAAATTCTGGGTTGTCGCCAGAACAGGAATAGAAGGAAATCTTCCAATGGGGACATTAGTTCTAGTGACATCCAGGGATTTCCTCACTTTGAAGACATTTAATCTCACTTTTTGTTTTGGCTATGGGACAGGAAGTGAAGGGAAATCTCCCCAATGGGACACGGATGAAAAAAATAAATAACGGGAAGTGAAGGGAAATCTCCCCAATGGGACACGGATGAAAAAAATAAATAACGGGAAGTGAAGGGAAATCTCCGCAATGGGACACGGATGAAAAGAAAAAAACCCTGACAGGGGTTGTAACCCTCCCTTACTCTATCCAAAATGGAAAAAAAAATACTTTAAGAAGCACTGTCACTTTGCCCATACAGTGTTTGCATAAAGCCCAGCCATGCACCCTAACTGCTTCCTGTTGTAGCAAACCAGTCTTTTTAAGCTCCAGTGTTGACTGGTGTGTGTGGAAACCGAGATGGATTATGACACTGTGCCCCGCCCCCATCCTACATTTTTTTTGGCCGCTTAGACTTGAGCACTATCAAACAAGGAAATTCATATGTCCCGTCCTCACCATGCTCAGATGCTTGTTGGTGAGGGCTCTGGCAGTGTGTGAAGGTTGTGATGAGTGTGTAAGGGTAGGTCCATGTGCCTAGGCAGAAGGGCTGGGTTGGTTAGGTGTAGCGGGTTATGGGTAGTTCAGCAGACCTAGGCAGGTGGGATGGGTAGGTGTGGCATGGGATGGGTAGGTCTATGTGCCTAGACTTGTGGCTGGATGGGTAGGTCTAGCGTGGGATGAGTAGTTCTACGTGCCTAGGTGGGTAGGATGGGTTGGGTAGGTCTACATCCCTAGGTGGGTGGGGCAGTTGAGTAGCGTGGGATGGATAGCGTGGGATGGATAGGTCCACTTGCCTAGGCATAGGCAGGTGGGCTGGATTGGGTAGGTCTACGTGCCTTTGCAGGTGGGCTTGGTTGAGTAGGTCTAGCATGGGATGGTAGGTCTATATGCCTAGGTGGGTTAGCTGGGTTAAGTAGGTCTAGCATGGGATGAGCAGGTCTACGTGCCTAGGCTGGGGGGGCTTGATTGGACAGGTCTAGCATGGGATGGGCTGGTCTATATGCCCAGGCAGGTGGCTGGGTTGGGTAGGTCTAACATGGGAGGGGTAGGTCTACCTGCCTAGGCGGGTGGGCTGTGTTGGGTAGGTCTAGAGTGGAATGGGTAGGTCAACAGGCCTAGGCAGGTGGGATGAGTAGGTGTACCATGGGATGTGTAAGTCTATGTGCCTAGGCGGGTGGCTGGGTTGGGTAGGTCTAGCATGTGATAAGCAGGTCTATGTGCCTAGGCGGGTGGGCTGGGCTAGGTAGGTCTAGCATGGGATTAGCAGGTTTATGTGCCCGGGCGGGCTGGGCTGGGTAGGTGTAGCGTGGGATGGATAGGTCAACAGGCCTAGGCAGGTGGGATGGGTAGGTGTACCATGGGATGGGTAGGTCTATGTGCCTAGGCGGGTGGCTGGGTTGGGTAGGTCTAACGTGAATAGGTAGGTCTATGTGCCTAGGTGGGTCGGCTGGTTAGGGCAGGTCTAGCATGGGATGAACAGGTCTATGTGCCTAGGCAGGTGGGTTGGGTAGGTCTAGCGTAGGATGGGTGGGTTGGGTAGATCTAGTGTGTCTACATCCCTAGGTGGGTAGGCTCAGTTGGGTAGGTCTAGCATGGGATGAGCAGGTCTATGTGCCTAGGCTGGTGGGCTGGGTTGGATAGGTCTAGCATGGGATGAGCAGGTCTATGTGCCTAGGCAGGTGGGCTGGGTTGGGTAGGTCTTATGTGGGATGGGTGGGTCTGTGTGTCTAGGCGGGTGGGTTGGGTAGGTCTCGCGTAGGATCGGTGGGTTGGGTAGGTCTAGTGTGTCTACATCCCTAGGTAGGTAGGCTCAGTTGGGTAGGTCTAGCATGGGATGAGCAGGTCTATGTGCCTAGGCTGGTGGGCTGGGTTGGATAGGTCTAGCGTGGGATGGGTAGGTCTACGTGCCTAGGCGGGTAGGATGGGTTGGGTAGGTCTACATCCCTAGGTAATTGGGGCAGTTGAGTAGGTCTAGCGTGGGATAGATAGGTCCACTTGCCTAGGCAGGTGGGCTGGATTGGGTAGGTCTACGTGCCTATGCAGGTAGGCTTGGTTGGGTAGGTCTAGCATGAAATGGTAGGTCTATATGCCCAGATGGGTTAGCTGAGTTAAATAGGTCTAGCATGGGATGAGCAGGTCTACGTGCCTTGGCTGGGGAGGCTGGATTGGACAGGTCTAGCATGGGATGGGCTGGCCTATATGCCCAGGCAGGTGGCTGGGTTGGGTAGGTCTAACATGGGAGGGGCAGGTCTACCTGCCTAGGCGGGTGGGCTGTGTTGGGTAGGTCAACAGGCCTAGGCAGGTGGGATGAGTAGGTGTACCATGGGATGGGTAAGTCTCTATGTGCCTAGGCGGGTGGCTGGGTTGGGTAGGTCTAGCATGGGATTAGCAGGTTTATGTGCCTAGGCGGGTGGGCTGGGTAGGTGTAGCATGGGATGGGTAGGTCTATGTGCCTAGGCGGGTGGCTGGGTTGGGTAGGTCTAGCATGGGATTAGCAGGTTTATGTGCCTAGGCGGGTGGGCTGGGTAGGTGTAGCATGGGATGGGTAGGTCTATGTGCCTAGGCGGGTGGCTGGGTTGGGTAGGTCTAACGTGAATAGGTAGGTCTATGTGCCTAGGTGGGTCGGCTGGTTAGGGCAGGTCTAGCATGGGATGAACAGGTCTATGTGCCTAGGCAGGTGGGTTGGGTAGGTCTAGCGTAGGATGGGTGGGTTGGGTAGGTCTAGTGTGTCTACATCCCTAGGTGGGTAGGCTCAGTTGGGTAGGTCTAGCATGAGATGAGCAGGTCTATGTGCCTAGGCTGGTGGGCTGGGTTGGATAGGTCTAGCATGGGATGAGCAGATCTATGCGCCTAGGCAGGTGGGCTGGGTTGGGTAGGTCTTATGTGGGATGGGTAGGTCTGTGTGTCTAGGTGGCTGGGTTGGTTAGGTCTAGCGTGGGATAGGTGGGTCTATGTTTCTAGGCGGGTGGGCTGGGTTGGGTAGGTCTAGCGTGGGATGGGTAGGTCTATGTGTCTAGGCGGGTGGGCTGGGTTGGGTAGGTCTAGCATAGGATGGGTTGGCTATGTGCAGACACTGTCACTTTGTCTTGGCTTTAAGTAGCCATTTTCCACTTTTACGCAACAGATACATTATTGCCACTACAGGGTTGAACTCACGGATGGTGCTTTATATAAGTATAAAGCAGGACACATTTGAGATTAAAATTTGGGATCTCAAAATGCATGCGTCTTGCCCAGAGTTCTACATTGCCCCATCCACTACCTCACTAAAACCCCGCATTTATTTAGTAAGACCTAACTTTAGCGTGTAATAAAGGTGGTGCATACTTCATCTCGAATGATGATCCATTGGGGGGAAAATAATAACAAAATAATAAACAAAGTATTCAGTGATACCCTGCTACTTAAATCAGAATCAATGTGAACAAATTTTTAAATTACAAAAATGTCAACATATATTAGTTTTCATTTAAAAATGTATAATACAGTACAGAAAATAACATACATTAATTAGTACAATGCTTTAACTTTTTTTTTTTCTTCTTTAGGAAAAGCACATATTTTTCATTTTATCATGTCACCCACACTGAACACATTTCATTCAAAATTAGAAAATAGTAAAGTGTATATCAAAAAATTTCACTTTTTATAGAGTGGACAGAGAAGTTACATAGGCATGCATATTATATATTTATTGATGACAAGTAAAGATTAAATTGTTGCTTGAAGTTGTGTTCCATGTACAACTCATTGGATGTAATATTTTAGGAAATAAATTGATGTAGCAGTTTTTTCTCTTCTCTGCATAACAAACCCAAGCTGAAAATGATCTGTAAATCATGTTTTTCCTGAATTTTTTTTCCTAAGAAAAGCAGAATATTAAAATTTGTATCAGTTATTTATTTTTTTTTTTAACGCAAGTTTTCTTCTTTGGTGCGGTTTCCAGTTCTTGGTGCTTAACAAGATTAGGAGCAATGTAAACCCTGAAATAGCATATATTGATATATAAGACGTTGGGTTATCCCTAGGAAGTAGATCCAATTGAATCTGAATGGAAAGTTATGTATCCAGAAGATTCAGAGGGCGTGCTTAAAAAGCTATTCGTACTTCCCTTGCATTCTACTTTGTCAAGTTGTTCCTGCTCGCTCCATGCATTGTCCAGGCCAGTCTGGCAACTGCCGGAGTCGGCAGAGTTAGAATTGGCGGCTACCTCATCTAGTTTTTGAGATTCAGCCTTCTGAACGGGTCGTTGAGTATTCTGAATCCCCCGATGTCCTTCCGTGTAGAACCGCTTAGGATCGTGAGGTCGAATATGACCAGGAACGTTCAGCGTACAACTCTTACCGTGGCTGGAAATCCTCCGTAACACCTGAGGCTCTCGCTCGAAGTCCGTCAAAGTGAAATGGGTAGCTGTTGGATGTTTCAAAGTATCTGGTATGAGCGAGATTGAAGAAGACCTACCAGAAGTTTTTCGTGGGCTCGGAAGAGGTGTGTCGTCGATAAAACCGACCACCTCTTCCCGACTAAAGCACTTGAAATCGTCTTTGTATAGTTCCTCCAAGGTAAAATGTTTCAAGGAAAGGAGGCTCTCCGATCCTTTACGGCACTTTCGATACGGCAAGCTGGCTTCTTGGTGGTAAAACACCAGGCTGCTTCGCCTATCGCGCCTTGGCAGTGTGAAGAAAGAGATGGCAGCGATATCCTCAGCTGATCCCCAGCCATGAAGGAAAGCTGGTATCTGACACGTGGTAAATATGTCTGTCTCATCGTGAGAATAGCGTCTTGTTGGAGGGACCTTAAATTTAAAAAAAAAAAAAAAAAAATGAAAGACCATTTAGGGTATGCAACTCTTTCAGGAAGTGACATTTTGTGTAACTCAAATAAAACGCGTCATAAAACATCATGGCTTGGTGTTCGGTAATTTGCAACTTTGAATAGAGCTAGTAATGTTTAAAAAAAATTGGCCAAAAATATTTTACAATTTTTTTATTTTTTATTTTTTTTTTATTATTCTGTAGACAGCTGAAATAAACAAAATTTCCCCCCCAAATTTATTGACTATTGGATAAAAAAATAAATATCTATAATTTTCAAATTGTTCACCAAAATGCTTAATACACGTTCGATAATCCAAATTGTTAGTGAAATCCTGTAATAAATCAATAAAAGTCATTTTTATTGGAGCCAGTGAGCAAACTGGGGTTAGATTATTGGGCATGGATGTATTAACAATGAATTGTAACATCAATTCATTTTTTAACAGGAAGTCAACAACAATCCTTTAAATCAGTGGTCTCCAAACTGTGGCCCAGGGGCCGGATGCGGCCCTTTGCTTGCCTTTATCTGGCCCTTGCAACACTATTCCTCCTACTGACACCAACAATGAGGGCATAATTCTTGCTACTGAAACCAACAATGAGGCACTATTACTCCCATTGACACCAAGGATGGGCACTATTCCGCCCATTGACACCAAGGATGGGCACTATTCCACCCATTGACACCAAGGATGGGCACTATTCCACCCATTGACACCAAGGATGGGCACTATTCCACCCATTGACACCAAGGATGGGCACTATTCCACCCATTGACACCAAGGATGGGCACTATTCCACCCATTGACACCAAGGATGGGCACTATTCCACCCATTGACACCAAGGATGGGCACTATTCCACCCATTGACACCAAGGATGGGCACTATTCCACCCATTGACACCAAGGATGGGCACTATTCCACCCATTGACACCAAGGATGGGCACTATTCCACCCATTGACACCAAGGATGGGCACTATTCCACCCATTGACACCAAGGATGGGCACTATTCCACCCATTGACACCAAGGATGGGCACTATTCCACCCATTGACACCAAGGATGGGGACTATT
This sequence comes from Lithobates septentrionalis, assembly GCA_037952835.1. Taxonomy (NCBI): domain Eukaryota; kingdom Metazoa; phylum Chordata; class Amphibia; order Anura; family Ranidae; genus Lithobates; species Lithobates septentrionalis. The sequence continues at coordinate 59,904 of JBBDGP010003575.1, forward strand.
CCACCCATTGACACCAAGGATGGGCACTATTCCACCCATTGACACCAAGGATGGGCACTATTCCACCCATTGACACCAAGGATGGGCACTATTCCACCCATTGACACCAAGGATGGGGACTATTCCACCCATTGACACCAAGGATGGGCACTATTCCACCCACTGACACCAAGGATGGGCACTATTCCACCCACTGACACCAAGGATGGGCACTATTCCACCCACTGACACCAAGGATGGGCACTATTCCACCCACTGACACCAAGGATGGGCACTATTCCACCCACTGACACCAAGGATGGGCACTATTCCACCCACTGACACCAAGGATGGGCACTATTCCACCCACTGACACCAAGGATGGGCACTATTCCACCCATTGACACCAAGGATGGGCACTATTCCACCCATTGACACCAAGGATGGGCACTATTCCACCCACTGACACCAAGGATGGGCACTATTCCACCCACTGACACCAAGGATGGGCACTATTCCACCCACTGACACCAAGGATGGGCACTATTCCACCCACTGACACCAAGGATGGGCACTATTCCACCCACTGACACCAAGGATGGGCACTATTCCACCCACTGACACCAAGGATGGGCACTATTCCACCCACTGACACCAAGGATGGGCACTATTCCACCCACTGACACCATTGGTGGACCACTTTTCCGCCCATTGACACCAATGATAATGGCACTATTCCCTACTGGAACCACCAATAGGGGCATAATTTCTGCCACTAACACCATTAATGGGGCATTATTCCTCCTACTGACACCAACAATGGGGGCTTAATTCTTGCCACTGATACCAAGGATGGGGCACTATTTCTCCCACTAATACCAAGGATGGGGCATTATTTCTCCCACTAAAGATGTTGCATTGGTAACTCCTACTGATACCAGGGCATATTTTCTACTCTCTCTAGTCACAGTCGTCGTTCTCCCCCCAACCCCCCCCCCCCCCCTAAAGTGTGGAGGACAGTAAACTAGCCACTTGTTTAAAAAAAAAAAAAAAGTTTGGAGACCCCTGCTTTAAATGCACCTAAAAAAAAATGTGGGGCTAGCCTTCAATCAATACAGATGGTGCACATGACACATGCATATGTAGACCTAAAAAATCTTCAGTTTATGGCTTAAATCAGCTTTGGCAGCTGTTTGTTTCTTGGAGACAGACCCAAATACTTTGAATAGGTGGGTTACAGCATGTCATCCCATGATACCAAAATTACTTTTTAATGGCTGGTTGCTGTTAGCCTCTAATAATTTGAAGAATTATGCTGCGAAAGAGGGAGAGAGAATTGTAAATGGCGCATTTCAAGCATATGAGTGTTTGGAATCTTCTCAATTTGCTCACTTCCACCACAAAAATATAAAAAATGATCTGAAAATATACATACACTATATGGCCAAACGTTTGTGGACACCCCTTCAAATGATTGATTCTGTTTTTTTCAGTGAAGGGTACTGTTAATGTTACGGCATACAAAGACGTAGATAATTTTGGGCTTCCAACTTGGTAGCAGCTTGCTGAAGATCCCTTCCTGTTCCAGCATGACTGTGCCCCTGTGTACAAATGCTGATTCACGGGTTTGGTGTGAAGGAACTCGAGCAGTCAAGACCTCAACCCTATTTAACGTCTTAGGGATGAATTAAAATGTTGATTGTGAGCCAGGTCTTCCCATCCAACATCAGTACTTGACCTCACAAATGCTCTTTTGGGGGAATGGGCTCAAATTCTTAGAGACATGCTCCAAAGCCTTCTCCGAAGAGTGGAGGCTCTTTGACTTGCAAAGGGATGGATCCTAACTCTCCCGCTGCACATTTACTGTCACTTGCAATTCTGCTTCCTCCTCTTCCTTTCTCAGTAAGGGTCCTCTAATGTTCTGTTCTTGGACCTTTCCTATTCTCCATCTACACCTCCTCCCTGGGTCAGTTGATAGCCTCCCGTGGCTTCCAACACCATTTCTATGCTGATGACACCCAAATCTATCTCTCTACCCCTCAGCTCACTCAAATAGTCTCTACACACATCACTAATTTACTGACAGACATATCGGTCTGGATGTCGCACCACTTCCTCAAACTCAACTTGTCTAAAACCGAGCTTATAATATTTCCTCACCCATGTGCCTCTTCCCGTGATTTCCCTGTCAGGATTGATGGCACAACCATTAACCCATCCCCGCATGCCAAGGTGCTAGGTGTAGTCCTGGGCTCTGAACTCTCCTTTCGACCCCACATCCAGTCGCTGTACAAAGCTTTCCGTCTTGACCTCCACAACATCTCCAAAAATCACCCCCTTCCTAACCAATGACACCACAAAGCTTCCAATTCACTCCCTGGTCATCTCTCGACTACTGCAACTCCCTCCTTATGGGATTACCTTTTACATAGGCTATCCGCCCTTCAGTCCATCATAAATGCTGCTGCCAGACTCATTCATCTTACCAGCCGTTCAGTGTCTACTACCTCTCTCTGCCAATCCCTCCATTGGCTTCTGCTCACCCAACGAATTAAATTCAATATCTGAACAACAACCGACAAAGCCATCCACAACTCTGCCCCCAGCTACATCACTAACCTATTCTCTTTCTTCCTCCCAAGACCTCCTGCTCTCTAGCTCCCTTGTCTCCTCCCATGCTCACCTCCACAACTTCTCCTGAGCCTTTCCCATCCTATGGAACTCCTTGCCCCTATCTGTCCATCTATCTCCTACTTTGTCCACATTTAGACGATCCCTTAAAACCCTTCTCTTCAGAGAAGCCTATCCGACCACCCCCCCCCCCCCCCCCTAAGAACTGTAATTTTATTTTTTCCATCAGCTCATCCCCCACAGTTATTACCATTTTTGTATCTCTTGATACAATCCCTTTTTGGATTGTAAGCTGTAAGCTCTAACAAGCAGGGCCCTCTGATTCCTCAGATTCACAACATCGCCCCCATCTACATCACCAACCTCATCTGCAGATATCGCCCAAATCGCCCCCTCCGCTCCTACCAGGACCTCCTGCTCTCTAGCTCCCTTGTTACCTCCTCCCATGCTCGCCTTCAGGACTTCTCCAGAGCCTCTCCCATCCTCTGGAATTCCCTGCCCCAGTATGTCCGATCAGCCCCTACCCTGTCCACCTTTTAGGAGATCCCTGAAAACTCATCTATTCAGGGAAGCCTATCCCACACCCACATAACTGTCCCTGAGCCACCCCCATTAAATCATTCTTTGCAGCTATTACCTTTTTTGTACCACCACCCCCTCCCTTTAGAATGTAAGCTCTACAAGCCGGGCCCTCCTGTCCCTTTTTTTTATTGAACTGTACTGTAATTGTGTTGTCCCCCTTATACATTGTAAAGCGCTGAGTAAACTGTTGGCGCTAGATAAATTGCGTATAATAATAATATTGTAACTGTGCTGTCTGCACTCTTGCTGTAAAGCGCTGCGCAAACTGTTGGCGCTATATAAATCCTGTATAATATTAATAATCCATATTAATGGCCATGGTTTTGGAATGGGATGCCTAACAAGGCTCATATAGGTGTGATGGCCAGGTGTCCACAAGCTTTTCGCCATATAGTGTAGAAGGAATACTTTTAAAGTGCAACTCAATTCGTAGCATTTTGTGAACAAAATTTCAAAGTTTGTGTATTAATAACACCAATTACTTTTAAGTAACACAAGCCAGATGTAAAATGTTTAGGTCTATACAAAATAACGGACATCGATGCATGCAAATTGTAAATGAAAAGGCACACTGGTTGGAAAAAAAAAAAAAAAACTCTTTGAAAGATGTATCCACCTAGGTAGAGATTTATCTGTCTTTTCAGCTAGCTTGTCCCAGGAAACAAGTGTAAGTGCTCCCATTACAAGCCTGATTGCAAATATTTGTTCTTCATATCTAACAGTTGAGGTGACAACATCTCACATGTTGAGGCATGAGGGAATTCCAACACTCATAATTACGAGACCCTTTTTTAAGGGAAGACTTGCACCTGGTTCCAAAGACACCATAACTGTAAGTATGGTAAATCTGCCCCTCTGTGGATTAACCCTTTAAGTCTATAAGATAAACAGACTTGAAGGCAAATACAATTTTGGAGTAATATGTCCAGTTGTAGGACGACATCACTGAGGTCTAGAAACAAAAAATTAACTGTTAAGAATTTTTGGGGTGAGAAACACAAATCATAATGGATGGGTTTGGGTTGGTTGCACTTGAAGCCACTCCTTATTTTAAATTCAACATGCATGATTATTAAAGAAGGATACAGACCCCACAAAGCATAATTTAAGAGCAGCAAACCACGTTTATTTCAAACAAAAAAAAAATAGCACAGAAAACAAGAGCAGCAAAAAGTGCAAGCAAAAGTCCAGAAACGGCATTCCCTTGTAAAGACGGAAAAAAAAAAAAAGAGAGAAAAAATAAACAAATCAAAATAATAAATCGACTTTTCATTAAATCAGCAAAGTAATTTGTTTTTTCTAACTTTTAAATTGCTATTATTTTTAAAAATAAGAATCATTACGTGCAAAATTGTTCTATCCCTCTGTGCTGCCAATCTTCATTTTGCTCAGCATAATAATCATGTATACTAAAAATTAAACAAGAATAAAACAGTGAGACAATCAAAAAATATGACTTGTATTTGGAATGTAGTATGAAATCCCTAGCGTTAGTTGCCGACAAATGCAGAACATATGACGATGCGGGTCGACTGGATTCTATCAGTACAGACTGGCAGATCTGATGATGCTACAGCAAAGCTTAGAAAAAACTCCCCAGGTAGCCAATACGTCTAAAAACGGGAACTATTTTATTGTGTGCATTTTCTAGGGGAAGACTTGGATCCACTGCCACATTGTTATTTCTGTCTGTGTCTAAGCTCTGGTGATTTACTTTCTCTATTTGTCTTGGTGACCAAGTAAAGGAAATCTTTAACTGGGGACAAATTTTCTGGTGACAGCTGTTTAGGATGGTTATTAGGGATGAGCTTTCATTTGATTTGAACCTGGAAGGCAACTTTCACTGCCAGCTCCATCAGCTATGGTCGGGGCATCATAGTCCGACCACAGCTGATTGGGCTGGCAGTACTGGGTCAATGTCTTTGACATGCTACGGCCACATGGCCATATTGGGTCAATATTCTTGACCTATTACGGCCACATGGTCACATTGGGTCAATGTCCTTGATCTAATACGGCCACATGGTCGTATTGGGTCAATGTCCTTGCCCTGCTACGGCCACATGGTCATACTGGGTTAATGTCCTTCACCTGCTATGACCATGGTCATACTGGGTCAATTTTCTTGACCTAAAACAGCCACATGGTCCTATTTGGTCAATGTCCTTGACCTAATACGGCCACGTGGTTATATTGAGTCAATGTTCTTGACCTGATACGCCAATGTGGTCCTATTGGGTCTATGTCCTTGACCTAATATGGCCACATGGTCTTATTGGGTCAATGTTCTTGACTTAATATGGCCGCATGGTCATATTGGGTCAATGTCCTTGACCTAATACAGCCACATGGTCATATTATGTCAATGTTCTTGGCCTAATATGGCCACATGGTCATATCGGGTTAATCTCCTTGATCTAATATGGTCATATTGGGTCAATGTCCTTGACCTAATATGGTCACATGGTCCTACTGGGTCAACGTTCTTGACTTAATATGGCCACATGGTCAAATTGGGTCAATAATGTCACATACATGCCTTTGTTTACAGACAACTGCAGGAAGGGGAATGATTGGGCCAGCGGAGAATGCTTCCTTCTGAGTTTTGAACCAAACCCAAGCTCATCCATATTAGGAATCCCCATCACTTACTTGCACCTCCGAGACAGAAAGTAGATTGAAATCACCTCTGTAGGACACGGACAAAAAAAAAACTGATAAGGGTTTTTCCTTCCCTATCTTTTATCTTTCTATAAATTTTAAACCTTCACTATTGATGGTAATGAATGTACATGTTCATTTTTTGATTACCTAGTCCCTAGACCAGTCATTGTCAACTTACAAGGTATAGGGGGCCTTAAATGCAGCCCCCTAATGTCTCCAAAGAGCTGCTATGATATCTATTACATGTAATGCTACAGAAGACTGCCAAGGATTGAAGATTTAGAGGAAATGGGCTGAGATTTTTCGAGTTGTAGAAGTAGTTGGAGACTGAAGTCAAACTGAAGGAGATAGAGTTTAGGGACATGTTACTTTAAACTGTTAGAGATTACTGTTGGCAAAGGATCCTTTTACAAATCAATGCTCCTACTACAGACTGCTGGGGCCTGAAAGTTCAAGCCCCAAAGGGCTGCGAGTTGGGCTCAAGGGACCTAGACTTCACAAATGCCTGCCTTATGATTATTATAGAACAAGCTCTTGGTGTTCTATGCATTTTTGTTGTATGAGATGCAAAGACCCTCCATGGTACAGCTGGGTGGCAGGAGGGGGCTATAATACCAGCCATAATTTAGTCCTACTTTTTAAAAAAGATTTTTCCCAGAATAAATAAAGGGCTTAGAACTAAGAAGGTGGTCACTGCACCATGTCCTTTCTGAGGAAGATGGTGAACATGGTTGATAGTAGAGAAACTGTACATACACCCCAAATGTTAACCCACACTTCACAGTCAATGACTGGTATACAAGTGTCTAAATGAGGATTTGAAAGACCATCACACATAATTCCCCCTTACTGCATCCATAGTTCATTATTGGTGGGTTGGTCTAGTGAAGTGGACCTTGGGTGAAGAAATCCCACTGCTGGACTTGCCATTGTCTACATAAAGCTGAAATTTCAGTTTGGGTTTGATTGAACCCTTTATCAGATTAAATGTCTAGAATGCTTATTAATTTTGAATTATCAGTTGGAGTTTGTGGTTTTATTGGTGATATCAGAAGGAAGAGGGAATTGAGAGCAAGCTTGGAATGATCTTGTTGGCCCAGGAACCACAAGGTGGGGAACTACCATTTAGATCAGTCTTTCTCAACCTTTTTATCCCAAAGGAACCCTTGAAATAACTTTCAGGCCCCAGGGAATCCCTGGTAAGATTAGTTTATTAGTGGTCATTGGGAAAATGCCCCTTCTATTGGTCGTGGTCAGTAAGAGAAATGCTCCTTACATGGAATTGCCACCCTTACAGTCATGGCTCTGGCTCCACCAACTGGTGTTGGACCTGGAACTATGCAGGCACCATCACATGGGAGGTCAGTTAGTCACAGCTCAATGAGCCCCTACCCACCTCCTGGAGGAACTCTAGGGTTCCATGGAACCCTGATTGAGAATGACTGACTTATTTTTATAATGATCATGTCCGTTTAAAGACTTAAAATGGAATTTTGAAGCCATGCTAAGCTTCTTCACAACTTGCCAGCACAAATCTATAAAAGCATCAATGTGTAAATGTCTTTAACAGGAGAATGGAAAGGAAGCCAATTGGGTACCATTTTTAAATATGTGTATTATTTAGTACATAGATACATGGGTACTAGGTTAGGCTAAAATAACCCGTCAGCTGAGCTTTTCTTTATTTTATCAGCTGAAGGCAAAAAACTTATCTCCGTATGAAGGATATATGGGCTACATTTTATAATTACGTTTTTTTTTTTTTCCTGACTCCTAAATGAAAACTGGACAACTGCCTGGATTTGCAACCCATTGAAGCCTTGTACCTATTGAGTTTGGTAGTTCTAGTGAAGACGGATATCAGTTGTAACTTTGGTTGTACGGTTCTAGAACCAGAATCCACAATACCTGGAGGTAGTGCATTTTATCTTCTTGTGCCTCCTTCAGAGGATAGATCTGTGGTATTCCCCTCTCCAATGCAGAGATGTCATACTTTGTAATGCGTTCCATGGCCATGAGGTCACCCCCATAATTGTAGTCATAGGGCCTTTCATAGATGAGGTCCGAATGGATACCACCATCAGGACTGTGATCTACAACAACAGACAAACTATATTTTTAACACAAGGAATATACATGAAGGACAGAAAGATAAGTAATGATATGAAATATAGGAAAAGAACCGTTTATAAAGTCTTGACTTTCTGGAGTATAAAGGTGAATGCTCACTTAGAGGAATTCCAATCCCAATAATAATTGGTAGTAATTTGTATGTACTCCTCAATGATTTAAAATAAACCTTTCTAAAAGTGTACATTCAGTCAGAGGTCAACAGTAACTAGCTTCAAACATGCTTGCCATAATGGGACCCCCCCCCAAAAAAAAACCCAAATCCAAAACTAAAAATCCTGTCATTTCTCTGTTTTCTCTTAGGCATAGTTTTAAGCTTGTGGGGCCCGATGCAAAAGTTGACCTGCCCCCACCCCCCCCCCGACTACCACCCAATACTTTCACCGCATGCCAAGATACTCCAAGGGGCTAAAGCGTAATTCGAGAATTTTTTTTATATATTGAGAGGATAGTTCAAAAGAATTTGGAGAACTGTCCACATTTTGGCATACCTCTCCACTTTTTTTGACTACCCTGGAGCAGGGGTAAGTAACCTTTTAGAGAGGTGGAGATCTACCTGAACAACATTAAAGAGATCAAAGAATAGCAAGGGATGGAGGCCTTTATTTTTTTTTTTTGTAAATGAAGACCAAACTAAATAGTAAGGAAAACTTATAAAATCTAAAAACAAATGTCACTGTAAAAAAATAAACTTAACGTACCGTAACAGTGGATAGTGCCAGTCAGCAGAGCCGTGGACTTTGTCAGTAGAGCAGTGCATGGTGTAGGTTTTTTTTTTTTTTTTTTTTTTTTTTAGTTTTTTTTTCAATTTTTTTAACAGCCCTGTTGGGGGTCTTTGTTGAAATATCAGTGGTCTAAACAGACCTCTAATGTTTCACCTTTGAGACAGAGAAAGGAGATTGAGGACACGGCCCTTAATCTCCACCTCTGCAGCCTCAGCAGCATGGAATGAATGAACAGGAAGAGCTCTGTACACATAATACCTCCTGGAATATACATGCATGTCCCTGTTTTATTCTTTTAAAATGCTGCAAGTACAGAACAATACCTGTGGATCTCCCAAAAAAATCAAGTTTGCTCCCAAGTTCCTAATTGGGCTGCTAACACGGAGCCTTTGCTGCAATGAAATCTCAAGCAGCGTTGTCAGCCCCCTACAGAGTTCCACCTATCCTCGCCTTTCTCCGCCCCTCTCCAAATGCTTTTATTTCCCAGCAGAACTATGCTGCTGCTTCAACTCCCAGGGGCCACCCAAACGCTCTGCATAGGGACGAGCTCTTGGGAGATGTAGTTCTGGGGACGGGCTTATACCGTATATACTCGAGTATAAGCCAAGTTTTTCAGCACATTTTTGTGTGCTGAAAGTGCCCCCATCGGCTTATACTTGAGTCAAGCACTTTTCAGCAGCAGAGAATGACATTTTCTGAATCGAATTTGGGACCCTGTATCTTGGGGCCACTTGGTGCTAGGATCCCCACATTTGGTGTGCAACTGGCACTACAACATATCCAAAGCTGGGGTTTCTAGCACCAAGCGGCCCCAAGATACAGGGCCCCAAATTTGGTTTGGAAAATGTCATTCTCTGCTGCAGAAAAGTGCTTGACATTTTCCGAACCGACTTTGGGGCCCCGTATCTCGGGGCCACTTGGTGCTAGGAACCCCAGCTTTTGATATGTTGTAGTGCTAGTTCCGCTGGGTTTGAACACCAAATTTGGGGTTCCTAGCACCAAGGCCTCGAGATACAGGGCCCCAAATTTGGTCAACTGTGTCCTTCTGCAGCAATGTCATTTCGGGACCCTTTGGGTCCAGAGACCCCAAATTTTTGTCTGCAGCTAGGGGGCATCTAGGAACCCTTAACTACAGAGTTTAAAGTTCGGGGGACCTATGGCTGCAAATGGGCACAGTGAGGCTGCAGATGGGCATTGTTGACCCTCTTTTCCACTTACAGTAGCTGCTGCATTTCTCACCCTAGGCTTATACTCGAGTCAATACGTTTTCCCAATTTTTTGTGGTAAAATTGGGTGCCTCGGCTTATATTCGGGTCGGCTTATACTCAAGTATATACGGTATCTATAGGAACGAAGTTCCCAGCAGCTGCCCCTGTAAGGATTTTACAAGGTGATCGAACAGGAAGAAATTTTTAGATGTTTCTCTAAGAAAATAAAAAATCATGCTGGGACATGACAAAGGAGGTTTGGTGGTAAATTTGGGTAATTCAGAGACAGAGAAACATCAGAGCTTCCATTGCTGTCCTCCTCCATGCTGGTATTTACACAAATACCAGCGTATACCCATGCACAGCCATATCCTGTAACTCATTTGTACAGACGGCTGTATGCAACGCCTGTGGCTTCTGGGTGCCAAGGCTGTACCTTCCACTTTATGGCTCTATAGGCCCGTGTGCATGAACCCTTCCAAATGCTACAGCCTCTGCTCTGTAGTTGCATTTTAAATCTTAAACATGTAAAATGGAAGAGGAATGTGTTCTGAAGTCACCATTTTTGTGTTTTTCCTGGAAGCATTTTCAGCCGCTAATGAATTTCTCACCTTCGTTTTCGTCATCGTTGGACATGATAGCTATGCACTTGTCCCACACTGCTTTCACGTCTGCTCGGTAGCGGTCGCAGGCCCACAGGAACATCGGCAGTAGAAGAGCTTGTACTACGGAACACCAGAGGACACCGAGCACCATCCAGTCATCGGACTTATCAAACTTCAGGCTGGCAAAACTCACCACCTGCGTATCAATAAAAACACGTATTAATAGATTAGATTAATAATATCACAATAACTTGATAAATAACACTAGAGGATTGCATAGGTTGGATATGGAATATATATATATATATATATATATATATATATATATATATATATATATATATATATATATATATATATAGCGCAAACCAATCAATATACGCTTATTGCAGGGTTTTTTTCATTTTTTATTTTACCAAAAATATGTAGAATATTATATATCGGCCTAAACTGATAAAGAAATGTGTTGGGTTTTTTTTTTTTTTGGAGATTTATTATAGCAAAAGCTAAAAAATTATAGTTTGTTTTTTTTTCGAAATTGTCGCTCTTTGTTTATAGCGCAAAAAATAAAAAAACACAGAGGTGATCAAATAGCACCAAAAGAAAGCTCTATTTGTGGGGAAAAAAAAGGACGTGAATTTTATTTTGGCACAGCACCGCACGACCGCGCAATTGTCAGTGAAAACGAGGCAGTGTCGCAAAAAATGGCCTGGTCATTAAAGGGGCAAATCCTTCAGGTCTGTAAGTGGTTTTTAAAGGAGAATTCAATTTTTAAAAAATGGTTAGTTAACACCCAAAAGTTGTTTTTTTTTTTTTTTACCACTATTATACCTTTTATACTAGACTTGTGCACAACGGGAAATTTCGTTTAGTTTCGGTTCGTTGTCATTCGTAAAATACATAATTTTGTTCTGTTATATTCGTTATGTTGCGTTAACTGAGCGGGGAGGGGCTTGTCAGGCGCCGCTGCTGCCTATGGAGAGATCGGATGAATGGACATGTCTCCACTGACATCCGTCGCTTCATAGGCTAGCATGGAGCGCCCGTTCAGGTCCGCCTTCAAAACTGATAGGCGGACCTGAACGGTCCGCTCGTGTGAAAGGGGCCTTAGTTGAAATTCGATATTTATGCATGTATATATATTTGTGATAATGATTCGTAGTTTGGAAAGTTGTTTGTTTATTGAATCTATTAACACACACAATGACAATATCTCTTCTCCTCCGCTCAAATACAATACAACACCCACAATGACCATATCTCTTCTCCTCCGCTCAAATACAATACAACACCCTTCTCACTCACTTCTCAGGAATGCACTTTACCAGTAATCCAACCTCCAGCACAAAATTAATCAGCCGATTGGACTGTAAGATTTACTTTGAGTCGACCTTTTGTTTCATTAGATCTTTAGAGAATTACCGAATCATATCGAATTAATTCGTTATAATGTCTTTCGCATTCGTTGAAATTCGTTATTTTTTTTATTCAGACATTCGGATGCATCCGAAAGATGCCAAATTTGGCCGAATTTCGATTCGTTACGAAACTGTTTGCACATGTCTACTTTATACTGGCTCTTGAAATTTACAAATGTAGCAATTTAGAAATTGGATGAAAGATTTAGCCCTTTTTTTTTAAACGTCAAAACTATATAGATCAGCAAATAAATAAATCTAGAACATTATAGATGTTTTTATAGATATGTCTATATAGATCAAACATAGACACATAGACACATTAGGGAACTCGGTCAAGTAATTGCCAGACCATTGTTCCTAATTTTTACTGACAGTCTACTGACTGGAATGGTACCAGCTGATTATCCGTACCTAACATTCTTCTATAACTGCATGGGAACCCCTATAATAGTTTTCAGGATTTAGGGAACCCTGGCTGATGCTAAAACCAATTTAATGGAGGTCAGTGGGACGAATGCCCCTTACAGTGGTGGCCAGAATGACCGCTAAAATGATCTGTGGTGTCCTGTTGCTGGCACTGCCAAGTGGTGTTGGCCCAAGAACTACTGCATGCCATCACCATCAGATGGGAGGTCAACCACCCCCCGGCTCCTGGTACCCCTAGCAACCTCCGAAGGAACCCTAGTTCTGGATGGCTGTACTAGACTGTGTAAGCACAGGGTTTTTCTGATGTTACAGTCTAAATATATTGAGAGATCATTCTGGGGCAAACCAAGCATTAGCAACCACACACATCAGCTAAACGCATTCTGCATCATCGTTTCCTTGAAAATGGCAAAAGTGCTAAACTGTTGCTGACGTACGTAGCAAGTTCCAGCAGTCTCTCTCTTACATCGACTACGTTTGTAGCCAGTAAACGTAAGTAAGGTCAGGCTACGTGTTTTGGTGTTTCATTTTTTTTCTGATTATTGTAGCAGTAGATTTTTGATGCTACATTTTGGCATGAGAAGTTTTTTGTATCAATAAATTGTTGATGAGCAAATAGGTCATTGGTGCTTGGCACGCAAATAATATTCCGGCACATTCATTTTCTTACCTGGAAATCCAAAAATGGTTCACCCAGATCTTTAAAGTGGTTGTATACCCCCAATGCGGAAGTTGTACCTATAGGTAAGCCTATAATAAATCCTCCCTATAGGTACTGTAAATATCTCCTAAACGTATGCTGTTCAGGAGATATTTACCTTGTAGTGTGCCGATGATGTAATTGGCGCATACTCTGTGCAGAGATGCATACTAGCCCATTATGCATTTACTTTGCAGGGGAAAAAAGAGGAAGTAAAACCCATCAGGGTTTTTTTTTGAGTAACCCTTCCTTACTCTCCTCAATACAAAAAAAATGTTACCAATAAATGCACATTGAATTCCAGTGAAAAACCTTCCTTGTAGTGGGGCTTCCCCCAAAAAGCAGTTTCTATACTTGCCCGATCCTCCACTCCGACAGGCCCTCTCCCTCTTCTCCCCTATGCTCTGGCAGTCGGAGGTCTGATGTAATCAGGTCTAGTGCAGAGCCCACAGCCCTGCACTGGATGTGAGGATGCCAACAGTCCACCACCGAAATGTAAGAAAGTAGAAGAGAGCATCGGCCGCTGGGGAATGGAAGTTCAGGAGGTAAAGCTGTTTTTTGCAGCTTCCTAGACCTAAACAAGCATTTTACTCCAGGGTCAGCCCAACTCCAACATAGGATTTATTTTTTCCTTGGAGATGGACTTTAAATCCAACTTTTTAACCAGGGCTCAACCTTCACCTTGACACCTAAAACTCCCAATTGTAACTATAAACCTTTTTATCCCTAACCCCAGAGTGAGGTATAGGCACCCAAGCCATGTGCTCCTCGTCTTTGCCCAGGTCCTGAATCTAATCCTACAGCCATAAATGTAGTGCAGGTATTACTTAGCCAACAGAAGTACACTATATTGCCACAAGTATGTGGACATCCCCCCATACTACAGTTCAGGCACACAAAGCCAGCTTCATAGAGACATGGTTTGATGAGTTTGGTGTGGAGGAACTCGCATAATCTGCACAGAGCCCTGACCTCACCCCTACTGAACAGCTTTGGGTTGAATTGGAACTCCAATGGAGAGCCAGGTCTTCTTATCCAACTTCAGTACCTGACCTCACAAATGTTCTTCTGAATGACTGAGGTTCTAGCCTTCTGCACTTCCAGCCTTGTGGCAACAATCTTGGAAAGTCCCCTTTCCTTTCCAGCTTTACTGTGCTCAAAGCCAGCTCCCTATAGACATTGTTATACCACTTTGGTGTGGAGGAAGCCACAAGTGTCCTGCACTGAGCCCTGACCGCAACCCTACTAAACACCTTTGGAATGGAGTCAAAGGATGATTGTGAGCCAGATCTCCTCATCCAACATCAGTACCTGACCTCACAAATGTTCTTCTTGATGATCTGGGTCCTAGCTATCTGTTGTACTTCCAGCATTGTGGCAACAGTCTTAGAAAGGTCCTTTTCATCTCAAGCATAACTTTGCTCAACGCCAACTTTTATAAAGACATGGTTTGACCAGTTTAGTGTGGAGGGAATTGAGTGTCCTACAGAGAATCCTGACCTCAACCCTACTGAACGCCTATTGGAATGACTTGGAATACCGATGAAGAGCCAAGTCTGTTTTCTGATGCCCAACTTGAGGTCCAACATGTGATCCAGGTCTTCTCGACCAACATCAGTACCTGACATCACACGTGTTCTTATGGATAACTGGGGTTCTATCCATCCCCTGCACATCCAGTCTTCTGGAAATAATCATTGTGCTGGTCCTTTTCAGTTCCAGCATGACTGTGCTCAAAGCCAGCTCCATATAGATATGGTTAGACCACTTTGGTGTGGAGGTGACCGAGTCTCCTGCACAGAGCCCTGACTTCAACCCTACTTAAAACCTTTGGGATGGAGTGGAAGGATAATTTATAAGCCAGGTCTTTTCACCCAACATCAGTACCTGGCCTCACAAATTCACACAAATTCCCACAGACACCCTCTAAAATCTTGTGGAAAGCCTTTCCAGCAATCCTTGGCTCAACATGTTCATACAGTGCCTTGAAAAAAGTATTAATACCCCCTGAAATTTTCCAAATTTTGATTTGTTACAACCTTAGAACCTTTGTTTGAACCTACAAAATCCATCCAGTGTTCCACACCTCCCTGCTTAAACCAGCTGTACCCAGTCCCTTCCCTGGAAGAGAAGAACCACCTCCACCTCCAGTTTCTGTAGAGGGGGAAACGGAGTTCGAAGTAGAAGCCATTATGGATTGCTGGAGCAGAAGTAGGCAGGTACAGTATCTTATCAAATGGAGGGGCAACCTGCACGCTCCTAGACTTGTGCAGGACATTCACAACAGACATCCCGAAGCATTGGCCCATTGGGGCATCCTGAGACTGCCCCTTGGGGGGGGGGGGCACTCTCAGGGAAATGGCCATAGGATAACTGGCAATAGTGCCAGTACTGGAAATGGTCGCCTCCGGCACATTGCTGTGCGTACTAACGCAAGAGGTGCGAATGGGCGCACGAAGATTCGCAACAGGGCTAACAGGGCTAACAGGCAAACACGCATGCGCAGAAGCGCCAATTGGTGAACGCGCATACGCCAAGTGTGACAGATGCGGTCACTTGCTGGCCTATATAAGACTGCTGCTAAACTCATCTCATTGCTGGATTGTCGTCAGCCTTCCTGTGTTCCTGAGCCTCTGTGCAATTACTGTTTGGATTTCTTGTTGTGACCTGGCTTGTTCCTGACCTGTCTGATCTGCTCTCCTGGTTTGACCCCCTGGCTTGCTTTACCGACTTGTTGCCTTCTCCTGCACCTGATCCCGGCTTGTATCACGGACTTTGCTAAAGTTATCTGTTCCTGCCTGCCTTCCTGTACCAGACCTTTGGTTTGTCTTCGTTTCTGTCACCTGCCTCTTCCTCTTGCTGGATCTACTGTGTTTGACCCCTGGCCTGGCTTCCACTACTGTCCTTTGTGCACGCCTTGCCAAGCATCACTAAGGATTCCTAGAGACTTTGGCCCAGCTGTGTTTCCTGCATTACCCAGTACTCTTCAGGCGACCACCAGCTCTTCTCTCCTGATTCCATTCGGCAACCTGTGCTTCTCTGGGCACTACACCCCCTGTACCCAACCTCAGGGGTGTACTGCACTCAGAGGCAAGGGGAACCCTCTCAGCATTTCTGCCTCCAACCATGTACGTGACAACACCAGACAAACCAGGGAGAAAGTTGTGGAGAAGTTTAAAGCAGGGTTAGGTTATAAAAAAATCTCCCAAGCTTTGAACATCTCACGGAGCTCTGTTCAATCCATCATCGGAAAATGGAAAGAGTATGGCACAACTGCAAACCTACCAAGACATGGCCGTCCACCTAAACTGACAGGCTGGGCAAGGAGAGCATTCATCAGAGAAGTAGCCAAGAGGCTAGGGTTGCCACCTTTTCTTCATGCCAAACCCGAACACTTTAGCAGCGCACGGCAATTTTTTTTGTAGTATACACTATAGCAGGGGTCTCCAAACTTTCTAAACAAAGGGCCAATTTACTGTCCTCCAGACTTTAGGGGGGCCGGACTGTGGTCATTGGGAGTACAAAATGTCTCAGCATCAGTGGGAATAAACAATTCCCCATCATTGGTGTCAGTGGGAGGAATTGTGCCCCACCATTGGTGTCATTGGGCCCCATCATTGATTTTATTGGTAGGAATTATGCCCCATCATTGGTGTTATTGGGCCCCATTGTTGGTGTCATTGGGAGGAATCGTGCCCCATCATTGGTGATATTGGGCCCCATTGTTGGTGTCCTTGGGAGGAACTGTACTCCATCGTTGATGTTTAGCTTTAACTTGTGTCTTTTTTCAACCTTACCTACTATGTAACTATGATGTCACTGGTAGGAAGTGTGCCCTTCATTGTTGTTAGTGAATAAACTAGCACCCCGAGGGCCACATAAAAGCAAGCAAAGGGCCGCATTCGGTCCCCGGGCGGTAGTTTGGAGGCCACTGCACTAAAGGATTGTAAAAGACCTGGGGCACCTTCGGATGCCCCAGGGATATAAGTAACGTGGCGTGCTACAAGATGAACAGTGGGTGTGGCCAAATTGCGTTAACAGATTTGTGTGTGACTATCTCAGTTACTTGGGGAGCCACAGTCCGGTCTGAATAATGTTTTCCTGGTTTCAGGCAGACTAAAACCCAGACACATAATTCGAAACCTGGACTGTCCG
This sequence comes from Lithobates septentrionalis, assembly GCA_037952835.1. Taxonomy (NCBI): domain Eukaryota; kingdom Metazoa; phylum Chordata; class Amphibia; order Anura; family Ranidae; genus Lithobates; species Lithobates septentrionalis. Next base: position 77,130 of record JBBDGP010003575.1, read on the forward strand.
GGTGAATCCCGGAGAGAGGTGGCAACCATACATGGTGCTCCAACCTCTTTGGGTCGCTCTAATATCCATGAGTTACTCTGTCTAATAGGTCACTGTAGCATCCATGGGGTGCTCTAAGGGTTTTTGGGTGCTCTATGCTCCATGCGTTGCTTTTGTTTATGGAATGCTCTAATGTCTATGGGTCATCTCTAGCATCCATGGGGTGCTCTGACCTCCATGGGTTGCTGTGTCTATGGGGTACTCTAACCTCCATGGGTTGCTTTGTCTATGGGGTGCTCTAACCTCCATGGGTTGCTTTGTCTATGGGGTGCTCTAACCTCCATGGGTTGCTTTGTCTATGGGGTGCTCTAACCTCCATGGGTTGCTTTGTCTATGGGGTGCTCTTACCTCCATGGGTTGCTTTGTCTATGGGGTGCTCTTACCTCCATGGGTTGCTTTGTCTATGGGGTGCTCTAACCTCCATGGGTTGCTTTGTCTATGGGGTGCTCTTACCTCCATGGGTTGCTTTGTCTATGGGGTGCTCTTACCTCCATGGGTTGCTTTGTCTATGGGGTGCTCTTAGCTCCATGGGTTGCTTTGTCTATGGGGTGCTCTAACCTCCATGGGTTGCTTTGTCTATGGGGTGCTCTAACCTCCATGGGTTGCTTTCTCTATGGGGTGCTCTAACCTCCATGGGTTGCTTTCTCTATGGGGGGGCTCTAACCTCCATGGATTGCTTTGTTTATGGAATGCTCTAATGTCTATGGCTCACTCTAGCATCCATGGGGTGCTCTAACATCTATGGAGTGCTCTAACCTCCATGGGTTGCTGTGTCTATGGGGTACTCCAACCTCCATGGGTTGCTTTGTCTATGGGGTTCTCTAACCTCCATGGGTTGCTTTTTCTATGGGGTGCTCTAACCTCCATGGGTTGCTTTGTCTATGGGGTGCTCTAACCTCCATGGGTTGCTTTGTCTATGGGGTGCTCTAACCTCCATGGGTTGCTTTTTCTATGGGGTGCTCTAACCTCCATAGGTTGCTTTGTTTATGGAATGCTCTAATGTCTATGGGTCACTCTAGCATCCATGGGGTGCTCTAACATCTATTGAGTGCTCTAACCTCCATGGGTTGTTTTGTCTATGGGGTGCTCTAACCTCCATGGGTTGCTTTGTCTATGGGGTGCTCTAACCTCCATGGGTTGCTTTGTCTATGGGGTGCTCTGGCATCTATAGGTCACTCTAGCATCCATGAGGTGCTCTAATGTTTATGGGGCGCTGTAACATCTATGGGGCACTCTAACCTCCATGGGGGTGCTCTAACGCCTGTGCGCAGCCCTTGGTCTGTCTTTAGCTGGATAACCAGCCATTCCTACCAGCTGTTTTCACTTTTCCCACAATACATCATTGATTCTGCAAATATGTATCCCAATGACTAAGAAACCATAAAGTTGGTCAGCAGTCTGCAGCGATGCCATGAGTTTATAAAGATTAAGGGTGTTGCGCTACCCTTTAACCGCGTGTAGAAACAGATATTTAAAATAAATAAGTGGTAATTGAATAAACAATCCCTGTGCTGCAAATCTATAAGTGCCAATAAAAATATACTCCAAAATATTACCACACATGTTGAAATATTATTATAAATGAACTGCATACAAAATGGTAATTGAATCCACAATCTCAGTGCAGTGAATCATCAATAATACATTTTTATTTGTAGCATGCAGCTTGCTTATTATTGATGATTCACTGCACTGAGATTGTGGATTTAATGTAATTTACAACATTGGTCTATGTATTCAACGTGTTTGAGCACATTATATGGCTCTATTCTAATCACTAGATTTGCAGCACTGATATTGTAGATCAAATTACCATTTTTTTTATGCAGTTCATCTGGATTGTGTATTCCATTACCACTTTTTTTTAATATAATTTATTTCAATCTGTTTTCTACATGTGGTTAAAGGGCAGTGCAACACCATCAATCTTTATATATTTAGTTGTGGAATTTGGGAACACTTTCGGATGTGAGCAGCAAGTATCTATAATAGGAGTTGGTGACAGTGAAGTAGTATATTGTACACCGTGCCATGACTTTTTTGCACAGCAGTGGTGGCCAGTGGTAATTTTTTTTTAGGGGGGGAGGGGCAGCAATCAGTAACAAGCCCCCCCTGATCGGTTGGTTGGGTGGGTCTGGTGCACTTACCCCATCTATGGTGGGCAGCGCTTCTTCCAGGCTTCACCGGCGGCTTCCCTTGCTCGGCAGTGGCAACGGCTTTCCCCTTCCCCTGCTCTCCATGGGCATCGTGGTGGCTTCAGCTTCCTCCCTCCTCCTTGGCGGCCAATTGGTAATCTTCTCTTTTTGGGCCAATCGGAAAACAGGTCTCAGACCTGCTTCTGATTTGCTAGATTGAGGATAAGTGTTTCAATAGCAAACATTCATTTACTGTTGTAACACATGGGTGGACTCATAGTGCAATGCCCTGTGCCACGAGCCCACCCTATTTTGAAGCCGATTAGATCTAATTAAGGGCTTAAAAAAAAAAAAAAAAAACCCTGCCGCTGTAATTCATGTGCCCGGCGCCTTGAAAGGAGCCGAACGCATGAATAGGGGGTGGCAGTGTTCTGTCAAAATAGCGGCTGTGGATAGAGCATGGGGGGTGGCGGCCATGGTTAGAGGGGGCGGCGGCGCTCAGGCGCCCCTAATGGACGGGCCGCCACTGTTGCAGAGAGTAGAATGCATGGGCATGTTGCCTCCTTCACCCCTACCTTCCCTGGTGCATGCCCGAGACAACACCTTCTTCACTCCTGCACTCAGCATCCTCTGAGCCAGAATCATCCTCTCTGCACATGCCATGAGAACCGCACATCAACCGCACGCCACAGCAACAACTCCAGACAGTGGAACTGCCCGCCTCACCCTTGCCCTACGCCTAGCCTTTCGGAATACAGTATTCTTCTATGCAGTGCCCCCGTGGCTGAAGCAATTTGACTTATCCCGCCTACACTCCCTATATGTGAGGGGGTTACTGAAGGTAGAGCGTCTGAAAAGTTCAGCATTCTGAATGTCGGCACCTTGAGAGCCGCTGCATTGTGAAGCTTTCCAACCACAGCTCTGTGTGAATAATGTGTTAAAGAAATCAAATAAATTTCAAACCGCGCTCTGAATACTCAAAATATACATACAAAAATGCCCATTACAGGTGGTCTAATCAAGCGCAGATACCAATGGAAGTGTACCTTCTAAAGGGAGACGGTCCACGGCCCGATATACTCCAACGATTGGTCATATGTTTAAAAGATAAAAAAGAAGGGGCTCCTCGTTGCGTAGTATCAAAAAATCCCTTTATTTTATGAGAAGCATCGGCATAAAACATAGTAAAAACACTTTGTCCAAATCAAAAGGCATGCAGGTATGCCGTTTGCATTCTACCTGCGTTCCAACTAGCGGAAATGATGTATCACATGCCCTACAACCCGACGCGTTTCGTAAGTAATGTATGCCGTCATCAGGAGTCAACAGGCAGGCTGAAACCCAAACACATGATTCAAAACCCAGACAGTCTGGGTGAATACCAGACAGGTGGCAACCCTACAAGAGGCCCATGGTAACTCTGGAGGAGCTGCAGAGATACACAGCTCAGGTGAGAGAATCTGTCCACAGGACAACTATTAGTCGTGTTCTCCACAAATCTGTCCTTTATGGAAGAGTGACAAGAAGAAAGACATTGTTGAAAGAAAGTCATAAGAAGTCCCGTTTGCAGTTTGTGAGAAACCATGTGGAGGACACAGCAAACATGTGGAAGAAGGTGCTCTGGTCAGATGAGACAAATTGAACTTTTTGGCCTAAAAGTTCCATCCCCACCGTGAAACATGGTGGTGGGAGCATCATGTTGTGGGGATGTTTTTCTTCAGCAGGGACAGGGAAGCTGGTCAGAGTTGATGGGAAGTTGGATGGAGCCAAACACAGGACAATCTTAGGAGAAAACCTGTTAGAGTCTACAAAAGACTTGAGACTGGGGTGGAGGTTCACCTTCCAGCAGGAAAACGACATTCAGTAAAACCGGCTTTAATTTTCTGCTACAATTTGTATTGAACATTTTCTTCTTCTTCCAGACCGTGTCAGCTCTCCTTCTGTAACTCTAAAAGACAACCCCCTCCAGCTATGTTCTATCCCTGGCAAGGATTTGAGCAAACATTTCTGCAGATTCATACCTTTCTCTGTTCTGAAGGAAGCCACGTCCTCTCTCAAACTGATCTGTAATTGGAAGGATCTGCCTTGATAATCAACACCGGAGCAGTCTGTGCTGATATTAGAAAATTAGCAATTTCTGCATCTGCATTTACAAACAGAGGAGCCTAACCTGTTTCTCCGCGTGTAACACACACGCGTGGGCTTTATCACCCACACGCCGCACATTTGCATCACTAGATGACAGTGCTGGGACAAGGTCGTGCAACACCCAGGGCAAAGATGGCAAATTTAGCCCCCCTCCCAGCTAGGTGGAGTCCCCAGTAGAGTCCCCCTTTACATCAGGTGTCCCCAGTATCATTCCTCTTTACATCAAGTGTCCCCAGTAGAATCCCCCTTACATCAGATGTTCTCAGTTGAGTCCCCCTTTACATCAGGTGTTCCCAATAGAGCCCCCCTTTGAATCAGGTGTTCCCAATAGGGTCCCCCTTTACATCAGGTGTTCCTAATGGAGTCCCCCTTTACATCAGGTGTTCCCAATGGAGTCCCCCTTTACATCAGGTGTTCCCAATGGAGTCCCCCTTTACATCAGGTGTTCCCAATGGAGTCCCCCTTTACATCAGGTGTTCCCAATGGAGTCCCCCTTTACATCAGGTGTTCCCAATGGAGTCCCCCTTTACATCAGGTGTTCCCAATGGAGTCCCCCTTTACATCAGGTGTTCCCAATGGAGTCCCCCTTTACATCAGGTGTTCCCAATGGAGTCCCCCTTTACATCAGGTGTTCCCAATGGAGTCCCCCTTTACATCAGGTGTTCCCAATGGAGTCCCCCTTTACATCAGGTGTTCCCAATGGAGTCCCCCTTTACATCAGGTGTTCCCAATGGAGTCCCCCTTTACATCAGGTGTTCCCAATGGAGTCCCCCTTTGCATCAGGTGTTCCCAATGGAGTCCCCCTTTGCATCAGGTGTTCCCAATGGAGTCCCCCTTTGCATCAGGTGTTCCCAATGGAGTCCCCCTTTGCATCAGGTGTTCCCAATGGAGTCCCCCTTTGCATCAGGTGTTCCCAATGGAGTCCCCCCTTTGCATCAGGTGTTCCCAATGGAGTCCCCCCTTTGCATCAGGTGTTCCCAATGGAGTCCCCCCTTTGCATCAGGTGTTCCCAATGGAGTCCCCCCTTTGCATCAGGTGTTCCCAATGGAGTCCCCCCTTTTGCATCAGGTGTTCCCAATGGAGTCCCCCTTTTGCATCAGGTGTTCCCAATGGAGTCCCCCTTTTGCATCAGGTGCCCCCCCGTAGAGTCCCCCTTTTGCATCAGGTGTCCCCATGCTCCCGAGTTGTACTCACTCAGCGTGGGCACCATTCAGGGAACACTTTGCATTTTCCCAGTGAATTCAAATCATTCAAATCATTCTCTGATTGGATGAGGCAGAGAGACAAGATAGTGACAACAGAATCACCAGCTCATCCAATTAAAAGCGCTTTGCATTCATTGAGTGTGCGGGGCCCACGATGAGTCTATTAGACCCCTGATGTCTCCTTTGCCCTCCAAACCAACTAATCCAGCACAGATTGTGCTGGATTAGCTGCTTCCCTGGCTATAACAGCCAGGTGATGACCGCTTCAGAACCAGAAGTGACAAAATCCTACTCGCTTCCGGCTTCATCCGTGTAAAGTGATCCTGGCCATTTACTGCGGTAATTGGGCTCCATAGAGAGACAGGAGAGCCAAGAAACCCACGCAGGCGGCAGCAGGGGGTGGAGGGTGGACCTTCTCAGTATCTTTTTAAAACAGATTGGGTGGCTGTAGGTTGCCAGCTGAAAAAAATAACACCAAGATCATGGTTGTAGCTGCAGCCATGAGACTGGTATAACCAATTGCTTATAGGATGTATATTTACTCACTGCGGTCAGTAAGTGGTTAAATATGTGACCCTATATCAAATTGGGATTTATTTAGTCCAATATGCACTCTTTTTAAACAATGGCCTGTATTTATTTTTACTTATTTTTTTTTTTTGGGTGGGAGATCTAATTTTACATTATAAGCTTTGTTGTGTAATACTAGACTCAGACACAAGAGGGCAGACTTGGGATTTCTCTCTTGCTCTTGCCATACATCAGCCCACAAGCACACCATGTAATGCTAATTGGCTTGCGATAACTACACATATCGCACAACATTTCAAACATAAGTCATTTCAAAGAACTAAAGCGACCGCTGGGAAAACAAATTAAACCTGGAACACGGTTCTTTTGTTTGCAGTACCGGATTTTGAGGCAACAGTGAAAGGATTTAGCACAAAAAAAAAAAAAAAAAAACGCTTCAAGAAATTATCCTCGTGCCAGAAGACAAACTGCAAAATACATATAAATGATATAACAAGAGGAAACAATGCAACACAAAGAAAAAACTTTTAAGTAATCCTCCAGTCAAAAAGAAAAGTGTTTCTTGCAATTATGGTCATTAGGCTCAATCCGGTAAGCTAGAACGATCGTTATTTGCTATAGGAGCCATTATTTTCGGAAATGAAAGCTGAACATCACCTTCACAGGTGTCTTCCTTTGCAGCTAAATTTTTTTAAATTTTATCTTCTTTTTTTTTTAAGTGTAAAAAAGTCTCCTTTTTTGAGTATGAATGGAAAAATACTTTTGTTCTCGAGTTTCTTTAGGTGGCTCAAACCTTCGCAACGATCATGAGGTCTCTGTTGATGTTTTATGCCAGGGGTGGCAACTCCATTTCATTGTGGGCCGCATTAGCAGTATATTTGCCCTGGAAGGGCCGGTTGTATCTGGGGTGCGTGCAGAGTTTAGGAGTGCGCTGTGTACAGAGTGCAGCGTTTAGGGGTGCGCTATGTACAGAGTGCAGGGTTCAGGAGTGCATTACATACAGAGTGCAGTGTTCAGGGGTGTGCTATATGCAGAGTTTAGGGGTGCGCTATGTACAGAGTGCAGAGTTTAGGGGTGCACTGTGTACAGAGTGCAGGGTTTGGAGGTGCGCTGTGTACAGAGTGCAGGCTTTAGGGGTGCGCTATGTAAAGGGTGCAGGGTTCAGGAGTGCATTACAGAGAGCTGGGTTCAGGAGTGCGTTACATACAGAGTGCAGAGTTTAGGGGTGCGCTTTGTACAGAGTGCAGCGTTTAGGGGTGCACTATGTACAGAGTGCAGGGTTCAGGAGTGCATTACATACAGAGTGCAGTGTTCAGGGGTGTGCTATATGCAGAGTTTAGGGGTGCGCTATGTACAGAGTGCAGAGTTTAGGGGTGCACTGTGTACAGAGTGCAGGGTTTAGAGGTGCGCTATGTACAGGGTGCAGGGTTCAGGAGTGCGTTACATACAGAGTGCAGAGTTTAGGGGTGCGCTGTTTACAGAGTGCAGGGTTTAGGGGTGCACTATGTACAGAGTGCAGGGTTCAGGAGTGCGTTACATACAGAGTGCAGAGTTTAGGGGTGCGCTGTTTACAGAGTGCAGGGTTTAGGGGTGCACTATGTACAGAGTGCAGGGTTCAGGAGTGCGTAACAGAGTACAGCGTTCAGGGGTGTGCAATATACAAAGTGCAGAGTTTAGGGGTGCGCTGTGTACAGAGTGCAGGCTTAGGGGTGCGCTATGTACAGAGTGCAGGCTTAGGGGTGCGCTATGTACAGAGTGCAGAGTTTAGGGCAGCGCTATGTACAGAGTGCAGAGTTTAGGGTTGCGCTGTGTACAGAGTGCAGAGTTTAGGGTTGCGCTGTGTACAGAGTGCAGAGTTTAGGGTTGCGCTGTGTACAGAGTGCAGAGTTTAGGGTTGCGCTGTGTACAGAGTGCAGAGTTTAGGGTTGCGCTGTGTACAGAGTGCAGCGTTTAGGGTTGCGCTGTGTACAGAGTGCAGAGTTTAGGGTTGCGCTGTGTACAGAGTGCAGAGTTTAGGGTTGCGCTGTGTACAGAGTGCAGAGTTTAGGGTTGCGCTGTGTACAGAGCAGAGTTTAGGGGTGCGTTGTGTACAGAGTGCAGAATTTAGATGTGTGTTGTGTACAGAGTGCAGAGATTGGGGGTGCACTATGCACAGTGTGGAACCCCAACCCCCCCTCCCAAAGCTTCTTCGTATCTCTCTCTCTCTCTCTTTACTACCTGACCCGGCTCTAGTACCTCCCTATGTAGGCCACTCTGCCTCGCCTTGCAGGGAAATCATTCTCTCTCTCAGATTCTGGAGATCTGTCCCCACCATGCCCTGCCATCAGTGCTTGCAGGGGTTGGTTAGTTCCTGAGAGCAAAGCTGGGCCTTGTAAACACAGAAGGTGTCTGTGTTTACAAGTGACAGTGGGGAGCTGGAGCAGAGGGTGAGTGCCAGAGGTGGTAGACTAGAGTTCCAGCACAATGCAGCTCCAAACCTGGTGCGAGGGCCACATGTCAAGGCTTGGAGGGCCGCATTCATCCCGCCAGCCTCGTGTTTGACATATGTGTGTTTATGCCATTAACCACTTGCCTACCAGGGCAATTTTTTGCACACATGTTAAATTCTGCATTTTTTGTGGAAATTACTGTAACCCCGCCCCCAAAAAAGTATATGAAAGTAGAGGCCCTGGAGAATAAAATAGTGGTAGTTACAATTATGTATGTTGCACGATATTTGCACGGTTTATGAAACACATATTTTCAGGGAAAAATATACAGAAATTAATTTTAGTGCAAACAAACGCAACATTATACTCCCAATTTTTGGTAAAATACAGAGGGGAAAATAATTATTTGTGAATAAGTGAAAAACCTTGTGAGCTGCTAAAATTAATTAATAATTAGAAATTAAGTGATTTAAAATAGACCGCTGCCAGCACTCCCCACACTTCCCTAAATAATTATTTTCCCCACTGTATAAAAGATGAGGTTGCATTGAGTAAGTAGATACCAAACATGTCAAGTTTTAAAATTGAACACGCCCATGACAGCTCAAACGACTATGGTAGACATAATTCCTCATAGGAGACGCTTTAAAAGCCTTTAAAAGCAGGTTTAGAGTAGTCCATGCATTATTGCCCTAGAATTATTGCTCTCACTCCAGGATTTGGACGATGCCTCATGTGTAGCAAAAGTGATGTTAAAGTGTTAATAAACCCTCAACAGTAAAATGAGTCTGTATATACAGTAAAGCATGCTTGTTCCTTTCACTGTGGAACCTGCTATACTGCATTGTGTAAAAAGGCTGTTTGATCCTGTCTTGTCTGATCCTCCCTTTCTTCCACTGTCCCCAATCTATCTCTTGACATTACAGAGCCTTGTGGGCGCTCTGCACATGCTCAGTTTGGTGTGTATTGTTAGAGTGTTTTTTTTTTCTTGGGAGGGTGCATGTGATCAGCACAGGACCAATAAGCACTGTCCAGACAGAGGGTCAGGAGTGCTGCAGCCTCATAGGATATAATATATACTGCTGATGGAAAAAGGTATTTAGCAGTTTTATATTTACTAAAATAATTGCATTTCCATGTTCTGTGTACTGTGGGAGAGCAGATATAGTGACTGCAGGGTCCTGGGGAGATCAGATATAGTGAATGCAGGCTCCTGGGGAGACCAGATTTAGTGAATGCAGGCTCCTGGGGAGACCAGATATAGTGACTGCAAGCTCCTGGGGAGACCAGATATAGTGACTACATGCTCCTGGGGAGATCAGATATAGTGAATGCAGGTTCCTGGGGAGACCAGATATAGTGAATGCAGGCTCCTGGGGAGACCAGATAATAGTGAATGCAGAGTCCTGGGGAGAGCAGATATAGTGAATGCCGGCTCCGGGGGGAGAGCAGATATAGTGAATGCAGGCTCCTGGGGAGACCAGATATAGTTACATAGTTACATAGTAGGTGAGGTTGAAAAAAGACACAAGTCCAAGTCCAACCTATAAAGTGAATGCAGGCTCCTGGGGAGATCAGATATAGTGAATGCAGGCTCCTGGGGAGAGCAGATATAGTGAATGCAGGCTCCTGGGGAGAGTAGATATAGTGAATGCAGGCTCCTGGGGAGAGCAGATATAGTGAATGCAGGCTCCTGGGGAGAGTAGATATAGTGAATGCAGGCTCCTGGGGAGAGCAGATATAGTGAATGCAGGCTCCTGGGGAGAGCAGATATAGTGAATGCCGGCTCCGGGGGGAGAGCAGATATAGTGAATGCAGGCTCCTGGGGAGAACAGATATAGTTACATAGTTACATAGTAGGTGAGTTTGAAAAAAAAAAACAAGTCCATCAAGTCCAACCTATAAAGTGCAGGCTCCTGGGGAGACCAGATATAGTGAATGCGGGCTCCTGGGGAGACCAGATATAGTGAATGCAGAGTTCTGGGGAGATGGGGAGATCAGATATAGTGAATGCAGGCTCCTGGGGAGATCAGTTATAGTGAATGCAGAGTCCTGGGGAGACCAGATATAGTGAATGTAGGCTCCTGGGGAGATCAGATTTAGTGAATGCAGGCTCCTGGGAGATCAGATATAGTAAATGCAGGCTCCTGGGGAGACCAGATATAGTGAATGCAGAGTTCTGGGGAGATGGGGAGATCAGATATAGTGAATGTAGGCTCCTGGGGAGATCAAATATAGTGAATGCAGGGTCCTGGGGAGACCAGATATAGTGAATGTAGGCTCCTTGGTTTATTAACACTTTGACGTAACATGCTCACCTTATGCTGCACTTTTTATATGGGATGTGTGCAATTTGGGTAGTTTACCTTTACATTTTATTTATTTTATAGAATTCTTCTTTTTTTTAATTTTTTTATTTTTTTATTGCTATTGCCAGTGGTTTAACAATCCCCCCCCCCATGTGATACGATTGGAAGGTTTTAGGTCCTCTTTATGGAGACATTGGGGGGTATAGTCACCTGTACGCTTATACTGATGTTGTAAAGGACATTAGAACGACTCACCTTCCACTATAAAGAAAATTCCTTTTCGTCTTCTAATCTGTATAGAAAGCGCTATTTTTACATGTGCGGAAGAATCGCCGCCGCATGTAGCCAACTCGCTGAGTTGGGAATTTTTTTTTTTTTTACTGGAGTCGGATTTAAGAATGAACTTTTCACCTTCTCAGTTTGCTCATCCCGACTTCAAACTCCGAATTCTGCACAGAAAGCGTAAAAGACGAGGAACCCGAGGAGCAGGATGGCATTTTGTGCAGAAAAGAAAACCTTTTAATAAAGTCGTGAAAAAAAAAAAAACACAATATTTTCCTGAATTAAACCGACACGTCTGTCAGACAAAGAACACGAGTTTCCGAGTTAGAATGACCTCCGCCTGCGTTTTTTTTTTTTTTTTTTTTTTTTTTTTTTTTTTTTTCTTTTGCCGGTCTTTAGATCCATTGGAGCTAATGAATGCAAGAATCTGAGATCAGTTACAAACTCACTTTAGATTTTTTTTTTGGGTAGACCTAGCATCAGATTTTTATAATGAGCGCATGCTAAGTTTTGTGGAACACTTCCAGGTATTTGTAACCTCTTACAGAGATCACAGCATTGGGGTGCTGTGAATGGGACACGGCTCACAACATGGGGTCCCGTGCGTCCCTGTACACCGTTTCAGGTGCGAATCGGGTCCGAATCTTTGGCTGAATTTGCACCTGAAATGGATCCAAAGATTCAGAAGACCCTTTTCCATCGTGCTCCGCGGCCGCCCCGGACATGTGTGAACCGGCTCCACTCTCCTGCAGTGGCGGCTGGTGCTAAACTTTTTTTTTGGGGGGGGGGGGGGGCGGAAAACTACCCCCCCCCCCCCAGATCCAGATCCGCACTCACCCCTCTATGGTGGCGGCACGGCAGCTTCCTCGACTTCTCCTCCCGACCAACGCCAATCTGCCTCCTGTCCTGATTGGCCGTGGAGGAGAAGCCAATAGTGAATATTGATTCGCTTGTGTCACAAGTGGGTGGGTTCGGAGCACAGTGCTCTGAGCATAACCTTTTTCAAGCCAATTATAGCCTCTGGCTCTAATGTGGCTTGAAAAAAAACAAAAACTCATAGAAGTTTCTATGAGTCCGGTGCCCCACATGCAAAATAGGGGGGGCAGCGCCCCTGCGCTCCTTATGGACCGGACACTCCTGGTCTCCTGCCATGCGAATTGGACGCGGGGAAACCAGCATTCAATTCTTATCAGTGCGAAACCGGCCTCCTAGAAATTCTGGTGTCTGTGAAGTTCATGTTCAGTGTCCGTGCCCTGTGTTCACGAAAGCCTGACTCGGATCAGCCCCTGCTGCAGCCTCTCACTTTGTGGCTCACTAGAAAGTTACAATGAAAGGTTGGGTATTTTATAGTGTTTGTGTGCAAAAAAAAATCATTAAAGTGTATTTTTTTTTTTTTTACAAAAAAATTGCGTTTGAAAAACCGCTGCACAAATGCAGTGTGAGATAAAAAATTGCAGCACCCACCATTTTGTTCTCTAGGGTCTCTGCAAAAAAAATGCATATAATGTTTGGGGGGCTCTAAGTAATTTATTTATCTATCTATCTATCTATCTATCTATCTATCTATCTATCTATCTATCTATCTATCTATCTATCTATCTATCTATCTATCTATCTATCTATCTAATAAAAATTGCTGATTGTTACATGTAGGAGAGAAGTGTGAGATTTGGCCTGGGTGGGAACTGGTTAACAAAGAGGAGGGGAGGAGCAGATTCAGGGGAGAAGCATTGTTCTATCTCGGCAGGGGAGGGGCGGGGTGGAGATCCGGTTCACATTCACAGACTATGGAAGAGACAGGGAAGGGGGAGATGCAGAGGCGCTGAGGAGAGAGCTGGATAACAAAGGCATGTAAACTGACCACACTATCAGAGATCAGCAGCCATGATAAACGTGGTCAGTTTACAGAGGGGAAGACAGGAACAGGCAGGATCAACCAGGTATTGTACGACATGGAGCGGAACAACTGACACAGCTAAAGCACTGTGCTATATCTTGTGCCTTAAAGGAACAGGAGCATTTTTATTTAATTTTTTTAGGGGTACAACCACTTTAAAGAGTAACTCCACTGTGGGAAAAAAAAGATAAAATATATATATCTCATACAGTATATAATTGCAACTCAAGTCATATTGTAATTCAATGCTATTAGAAATTACCTTTTCTTTTTAATCTGCAGCGCTGTAATTTTCTGTGAAATGTAATGCAATATGGCAGCCTGGAGGTGTTCTGATGAATGTCAGGTTTATTCACTACACCAAAGATGCTTTTCATAACTAAACGTTGCAAAGCAAACCTGATGCTTTTAAAAATAGGGGCCCCTGTTGACGCATTTCATGATCTTCTGCTTCCTCTGGGCCGGGCCTTCATCTCCCATACATATGTAACACACAGCAGATGATTTGTTTCAGAATCCATCTAATCGGTAACTGGAGCAAAATACATATTTTATGTTCGTATATTTTGTTCTGGAGCCTGTCCTTGGGTTCCATGGAACCTTGAGAATGGCTGATCTACTGTGCGTTACATATGTATGGTAGATGAAAGCCTGGTCCTGAGGAAGCAGACCATGAATAGTGTCAACAAGGGCCCCCATTTTGACAAGCATCGGGTTTATTTGGCAAAGTTTAGCCACAAAATGCATCTTAGGTGTAGTAAACAAACCTGATGTTCATCAAAATCGGATTATCCTGACCTATTTATAAAGAAATAACCCATATCACAATGGGTGGCTCTGCCCTTTTAAGTACGTGATGGACTTTTTCTTCTCTACAAACTAATGGGAAGAATGCCCACCTTACAGTAATGGTCAAAATGCTTCTGACTTTGCCAAGTGGCATTGGTCTCAGAGACATGGAGGCACCACCAGATGGGAGGTCAATCGGTCACAGCTCAAGGAACCCCTAGAAATCTCTGAAGGAACCCCTAGCAACCTCTGGAGAAACCCTAGGGTTCCATGAAACCTTGGTTGAGAATGGCTGATCTACTGTGTTACATATATATGGGAGATGAAAGCCCAGTCCTGAGCAAGTAGAAGACCGGGAAAAGTGTCCTCAAGGGCCCCACAGTAATGTTGCATTGTTTGGGTGATATGCTATGTAACATAACCTTTGGTTAATCTCCATATACTCTATATTCTATATGTGAATATCCTCTGTTTGGATTTTTTTTTAAAGAATACATTATATTGAGTTTTTTTTAGTTTGGCAAAAAAACAAATACAAGTTTTCCTTGACTTCCACAATCAGTCGCTTTTTTGTTTTACAGACTTTACCATGGCATACTAATATAGGGATGGTGAGATGGGAGTTTAATAAGCCACGGTTTATTGAACCCCTAGCAACCTCTGGGGGATGCCTGAACCATGCAGGTACCATCAGATGGGAGGTCAATTAACAACACTTTAAGGAACCCCTAGCAACCTCCAGAGGACTCCAGAACCATACAGGCACCTTCAGATGGGAGGTCTATCAGCCACAGTTTAAAGAACTCCTAGCAAACGCTGGAGAGCCTGAGAACAATTTAGGCATCATCAGATGGGAGGTCAATAAGCTACAGTTTAAGGAACCTCTAGCAACCTCCAGAGGACGCCAGAACCATTCAGGCACCTTCAGATGGGAGGTCAATCAGCCACAGTTTAAGGAACCCTTGGAGGAAGACCTGGAAACGCGTTGCCAAGTGCCCCACAGTAATGTTGTATTGGCTTCAGTATAAATCACACAAATAAGAAACATAAGGGGAATAAAAAGAGACTGAATTTCAAAAAAGCCAACTTCCCTTGACTACAAGCTTTGCAGAAAGGCATAAATTGGGATAAAATCTTAGGAACAAAGAATACAGAGGAGAGATGGGTTTGCTTTAAGAGCATATTAAATAAGAGCATTAGCCAATGTATCCCATTGGGTAATAAATTTAAAAGAGCGAACAAAAGTCCTGGATGGCGTAACTCCAATGTAAAAATGCATATAAAAGCAAAGGAGAAGGCCTTCAAAAAATACAAGGTTGAGGGATCATCCTCAGCATTCAGACTTTATAAAGAATGCAACAAGAAATGTAAGGGTGCAATAAGGACGGCTAAGATAGAACATGAAAGACACATAGCGGAGGAGAGCAAAAAAAATCCCAAGAAATTCTTTCAGTATGTAAACAGTAAAAAAGGGAGGACAGACCATATTTGCCACATAAAGAATGAGGAAGGACATCTGCTTACAAAGGATGGGGGGAATGGCGAAGGGCCGCACCTGAAGTATGCTGTCCAGTTCTGGGCACCAGTCCTCAGGAAGGATGTACTGGAAATGGAGCGACTACAAAGAAGGGCAACAAAACTAATAAAGAGTCTGGAGGATATTAGTTATGAGGAAAGGTTATGAGCTCTGAACTTATTCTCTCTGGAGAAGAGACGCTTGAGAGGGGAAATGATTTAAATATACAAATACTGTACTGGTGACCCCACAATAGGGATAAAACTTTTTCGTGGAAGGGAGTTTAACAAGACTCGTGGCCACTCATTAAAATTGGAAGAAAAGAGGTTTAACCTTAAGGTTTCTTTACTGTAAGAGCGGCAAGGATGTGGAATTCCCTTCCACAGGCGGTGGTCTCAGCGGGGGGCATCGATAGTTTCAAGAAACTATCAGATAAGCACCTGAATGACCACAACATACAGGGATATATAATGTAATACTGACACATAATCACACACATGGGTTGGACTTGATGGACTTGTGTCTTTTTTTTCAACCTTACCTACTATGTAACTATGTATTGTTTGGGTGATATGCTAAGTAACGTAACCTTTGCTTAACCTCCATATATTTTGATACACTGTATGTTAATATCCTCCATTTCAATTTTTTTTAAAGAATACATATATTTTGATACACTGTATGTTAATATCCTCCATCAGGAGTTTTTTGTTTATTTAAGAATGCGGGTTATGTTACTGAGTTCCTTTTTAGTTTGGCAATAATGAAACAAAAGTTTCTATACTTTATAAGTTCTCATGATGTGGACTATCCTCGACTTCCACAATCAAACGTCCCTTTTTTTTTTTTTTTTTTGCTTTACACACTTTTCTATGTCATACTAATATAGTGATGGTGGAAAACAAGACAATGTTTCCTATTTGGATATTTTATGCCATTCTTGCTTTCTCCTTAATAAATGATAAATCTCGCTAATATCCAATCCAGTAAAATTTTTGGATGCTAAAACGCAGATCAGCAACCGCGTAACCCGATCCCCCTCATTATCCAAATCAAGCAGCTGTTGGAATTAGCAGCCTGTGCAAAACAGGAGATTTAATCAGGGAATTCAGAGGGAGATTAGCGACTCGGGTAGCAGTCAAAAACGGGAAGAAAAGTCACATCGCACTGACAGGTTAATCCCGACTTTAACTGGGAATCCCTGAAATCCAATAACAGCCATTGTATCATAATCCGCTGGTAAATGTTCCAGGTAGAGCTCTGGTGGGGGGGTGTAAAAAAATATAAAGGTACCATAGCAGGCAAGGATGAAATATACTACAACTTAATCTAGAGGAAGGCAAAAAAAAAAAAAAAGAAAAAAAAAAGAAAAAAAAAAAAAACCCTCAAAAGAAGCCAATTTATTCTCGCAGTGAGAAAAAAATAAAATCTTTTTTGATGGCATCAATGGCGAATTAATCCCCCGCGTCACTCAATCCACTGATGAATCCTATTAATTATAGCGAGACATGCCGGTCCTAATGAGAACATCCAAATCGCATTTATTGCTTTTTTGATCTTTGCAAGCTTTGTGATAGTGATTGGCTTTAATGTAAATAATCCAATCAATATAGGTTGATATCAACACCAAATTTTGATGCGTCGTTTGTGAAGCAATGACGCACATGAACTTTAATGGCATCCCAGTCATGGTGCACAGCGGTGCTTTGTGGGAACGTGACACAAAATCGCGTGCTTTTCCCGCAACACATACGATGCGCGGCCTCTTTTGCAGATGCGCGGTGGTGCCAATAATTCTTTATGGCGCCCCCCACTCATCTTGGAAAAACACTAACTATTTGTTTACCGCTGCGCGTGGGAATGCGGGGATAGGGCGCTTTAAAGAAAAAACATTTTTTTTTTTTAAATTTATTGTACAAATTTTTTTTTTTTTTTTTTACACTGTCCCTTTGAAAAAAAAAAAATGTTTTTTTAAATTTATTTTATTACTTTTTTTTTTTATTTTTACACTGTCCCTTTTTAAAAAAAAAAATCTTTTGATAACTTTTATTGCTGTCGCAAGGAATGTAAACCTCCTTTTGCGATAACAATACAGCATGACAGGTCCTCTTTATCAGGGGCGTCAAACTGGCGGCCCTCCAGCTGTTGCGGAACTACAAGTCCCATCATGCCTGTGGGAGTCATGCTTGTAATGGTTGGCCTTGCTATGCCTAGGGCTGGGGAAGAAAATCGATTTGGAATCTTGAATTGAGTTGAGAGGTCAAATCTATTCAAATATTCAGCAAATCAATTTTTTTTTTTTCACCAGGACCGGCGCTGACACCGCGCCAGTCCTGAGGAGCTGCGGGCAGGAGTTTTTAGGCAAGGCCGCAGGTTCGGCCCAGTCCGCGTGGCTGGAAGCCGCGGCCTCGCCTAAAAACGCCTGCCCGCAGCTCCTCAGGACCGGCGCGGTGTCCATCAAAAAAGAGAAAAGAAAACTTGATTTGCTTCGTGAATCGAGTTTTTTTGTTTTTTGTTTTTTGTTTTTTTTTTTTTAAATCGCAGATTTTTTTTTTTTGGGGGGAAAAAAAACCCAGCTCTAGCTATGCCTCATGGGACTTGTAGATCTGCAACAGCTGGAGGGCCGCCAGTTTGACACCTGTGCGCTATATGGAGAGATCTGGGGTCTAAAAGGCCCCAAATCTCTCCTCTACCCTTAAAAGCAAAAGATTAAAAAAAAAAAAAATAGTTTTGATTTTTTGCTTTAAAAAATAAAAATAAAATTGTCCATGTTTACATGTGGCCAGGAACCGGAAGTGACGCCCACGCCGTCGCTCCGGTCCTCCTGGGGCATAGAGATGAGCGGAGGTCCTCTTTCCTTCACTCCTCTTTTTGCCCACCGTCCACCAGCGCTGGATCGGTTTTTGGGCTTCCAGGTCCGCCAGGTAAACCCGGGCACCACCGGAGCGTGGCGGGGGCGGGGGTGGGGTGTGAAACGATGGGGAAAAAAATATACCGGGGGTTATGGCATCTAGCTGCAGCCGTATTTAATGCCAAAGTGATGACATATTTTCCCAGTTATGTAATCGGCAAGTGGATACAGATGGATGGAGAGAAAATGAAATAGGAGAGCCGCTGAGGCTTCAGAAACGAAATCTTGGCAAGTCTCCTCCGAGCGGATGACTGATCAGCGCTATCCGCTGAACAAGAAAAAAAAAAAATCTGCAAGATTAGAAAATTGTTATGTAGGAGACACAGATTGCCGGCCGTCGTGACAGCAGAATGGATGAATGAACTGCCTTTCTTTTCAAGAAGAACTCTTCCAACACATTTCTGTACTTCCAAATGGCAAAGCTGTTTAGATCTCCTCATGTGACTTATTGAAGGGCTGGGGGGGGGGGGGGGGGGGTTCCTAGTATGATATCCTGTCTGCCCTCCACAAGAACAAATTTAAGAAGGCGCTTGGAATTTTTAATTTTGTGCATGAAGTCAGATGAAGGGAAAAGTTATCGAAGTTATCGCTTATTATATCTCTAACAAGGCGACTCTCACCGACCATCGTTCCCCCCGCAGTACTCAACAGTAGATCAAACCCCAGAAAGAAAGAAAAGGGGCCACCTTGAAAAAGTATTCATATCCCTTGGAATTTTCCACATTTTGTCATTTTATTATATATATATCACACACATAGGTTGGACTTGTGTCTTTTTTCGACCTCACCTACTATGTAACTATGTAAATCTATTTTATGTGACCAACACAAAGTGGCACATAATTGTGAAGTGGAAGGAAAATGATAAATGGTTTACAGATTTTTTTTTTACAAATAAATAAGTGAAAAGGATGGGGGGGCATTTGTATTCAGCCCCCTTTACTCTGATACCCCTAACTAAAATCTAGTGGAACCAATTTCCTTCAGAAGTCACCTAATTAGTAAATAGAGCCCACCTGTGTGTCATTTTAATCTCAGTATAAATACAGCTGTTCTGCGAAGCCCTCAGAGGTTTGTTAGAGAACCGTAGTGAACAAACAGCATCATGAAGGCCAAGGAACACACCAGACAGGTCAGGGATAAAGTTGTGGAGAAGTATAAAGCTGGGTTAGGTTATAAATAAAATCTCCCAAGCTTTGAACATCTCATGGAGCTCTGTTCAATCCATCATCGGAAAATGGAAAGAGTATGGCACAACTGCAAACCTACCAAGACATGGCCGTCCACCTAAACTGACCGGCCGGGCAAGGAGAGCATTCATCAGAGAAGAGCCAAGAGGTCCATGGTAACTCTGGAGGAGCTGCAGAGATCCACAGCTCAGGTGGGAGAATCTGTCCACAGGACAACTATTAGTCGTGTTCTCCACAAATCTGCCCTTTATGGAAGAGTGACAAGAAGAAAGACATTGGTGAAAGAAAGTCATAAGAAGTCGTGTTTGTAGTTTGTGAGAAGCCATGTGGAGGACACAGCAAACATAGGTTGGGTCTCATCTGAGCACCTTCTTCCACATAGTTGCATAGTAGGTGAGGTTGAAAAAAGACACAAGTCCATCAAGTCCAACTTGGACTTGATGGACTTGTGTCTTTTTTCAACCTCACCTACTATGTAACTATGTGGAAGAAGGTGCTCTAGTCAGATGAGACCAAAATTGAACTTTTTGGCCTAAAAGCAAAACGCTATGTGTGGGGGAAAACTAACACTGCACATCACCCTGAACACACCATCCCCACCGTGAGACATGGTGGTGGCAGCTTCATGTGGTGGGGATGCTTTTCTTCAGCAGGGACAGGGAAGCTGGTCAGAGTTGATGGGAAGATGGATGGAGCCAAACACAGGACAATCTTAGAACAAAACCTGTTAGAGTCTGCAAAAGACTTGAGACTGGGGCGGAGGTTCACCTTCCAGCAGGACAACGACCCGAAACATCCAGCCAGAGCTACAATGGAATGGTTTAGATCAAAGCATATTCATGTGTTAGAATGGCCCAGTCACAGTCCAGACCTAAATCACATTGAGAATCTGTGGCAAGACTTGAAAATTGCTGATCACAGACGCTCTCCATCCAATCTGACAGAGCTTGAGATATTTTGCAAAGAAGAATGGGCAAAAATGTCCCTCTCTAGATGTGCAAAGCTGGTAGAGACATCCCCAAAAAGACTTGCAGCTGTAATTGCAGAAAAAGGGGGTTCTACAAAGTATTGACTCAGGGGGTGCCATACAAATGCCCCCCCCCCCCACTTTTCACACATTTATTTGTATCATTTATCATTTTCCTTCCACGTCACAATTATGTGCCACTTTGTGTTGGTCTATCACATAAAATTCCCAAAAAATACATTTATGTTTTTGGTTGTAACATGACAAGATGTGGGAAATTTCAAGTGGTATGAATACTTTCATCATCTCCATCTAGTGACCATATTGCATTTTATTTCCTAAAATGCCTCAATCAGGAAAATACTGAATTATGGCCACTAGGTGGAGCTGACAGTTACTGGAATTAAACATATTAGACACATTACGGCGATTATTCACGATGGCTGCCTGAATGCTTGAGACATTCGCACAGCAATGTATTCATCAATTGTATAAAGACAGACAATGTGTTTTCGAGGGCCAATCAACCCCCCCCCCCCCCCATTCTTTAGGGCTCAACACACAATAAAATTTGGAGAAAACAATCCAACCCTCATTTCTTTGGATTACCATTGCAATAGCTGCTGAGTGGGGTGGCCACTGTTCTCCGTTCAAGTTTTATCCTGTGTTGGGCCCAAATGAAATGGATGTGGCTGAGTATCCGAAATGCGTTGGCTCTTTATATATGACCTATGCGCAAAAAAGAAAAGTTACCTTGGAACTTTTTATCCATTTTTTAGTCTGAGCTCTTTTCTATACTTTAAAAAACAAAAACAAAAAACAAAAAAAAAAACCAAGCCAACTGGAATAAAAAAATTAATAATTGAAGAGGACCTGTGCCCAAAACGGGCAAGTAGAGGGCAAAGGACTAGTCAGAGTGTTTCTTGCAGGCTTCCTGCAGCCAATCTTTTCCTCATTACTGACTTACTATGTCTTGTTCTGCACCGTGTCTCTATGTAGAGGCGGCCATCTTGGTAGAGGGAGGGCTTTGCTTGCTCACATCAGAGCCCCCCCCCCCCCCCCCCCCCCCAATGACTG
Organism: Lithobates septentrionalis; assembly: GCA_037952835.1. Classification (NCBI taxonomy): domain Eukaryota; kingdom Metazoa; phylum Chordata; class Amphibia; order Anura; family Ranidae; genus Lithobates; species Lithobates septentrionalis. The sequence continues at coordinate 98,555 of JBBDGP010003575.1, forward strand.
GTGGCCACTTGAAGGCCTGGCCGCCCACGCGCAGCAGCTCCGGCATTGCGCCGCGCCACCTATAGCTCTTAAAGCGGCTGACGTACAGCTACGGCGATTCGCGCAGCTGTGCCAACCTGCTGCAGTATGACGGCTGCTGGTAGGCAAGCAGTTAAAGTAAAAAAAAAAAAAAAAACATGCTTACCGGACGCTTAAACCTCCCTCCTGGCCAGACCAATTTTCAGCTTTCAGCGCTGCCACACTTTGACAATTGCGCGGTCATGCTACACTGTACTCAAATTAAATTTTTATCATTGTCTTCCCACAAATTGAGCTTTCTTTTGGTGGTATTTAATCATCATTTGGGTTTTATTTTTTGCTAAATAAAGAAAAAAATTCAGAAATTGTTGGAAAAAAATGCATGTTTCATAGTTTGTTATAAAATTTTGCAAACGGGTAATTTTTCGCCTTCATTGATATTCGCTGATGAGGCTGCACTGATAGGCACAGATAAGGCGACACTGATAGGCACACATAAGGCGACACTGATGGACCATGATGAGTGGCACTGATAGGTGACATTTTATACGTGGCACTGATGGGCACTGGTAGGTGGCGTTGATGGGCACTGGTAGGTGGTATTGATAGGCAGCACTGGTGATGAGGCACTGATTGGTGACATTTATAGGTGGCAATGTGGGCACTGGTAGGTGGTACTGTGGGCACTGATAGGTGACACTGTGGGCACCATAGGTGTGCGCAGCCTATTGTATTAGGGTGTGCACCTCAAAGCTCCAACACATATACCTTTGTGACATATTAACCGGCCTCTTCCCCACTCGTCATCCTAAAACAATGGGGGGGGGGGGGGCAGGTGAACACACAGGGGGACCTGGGCAGCAGGAAGAAAAGGAACTGGGACAAGAGGGGTGGCATACATTGGTACCAATCCCCTGTATTTTCCTCCAGTGGCAGCTGAATATCGGCGAGAGGAAGAGGAGGAGAAGCCTACTTTCAGCTGCTGCAGAAGAAAATACAGATCAGTCCCTTCATTTCCACTCCAGCCGCCTATCCTGTAAAGGTTCTGGGGGTCCGCAAGTAAGGATCGCGGCTTACCTGTCACCTGCCCACAATTGATGGGTTGCCAACTCCAGGATTGGGGAGTGCCCAGGCAGACCCCTTGCGCACGCCTATGGTGGGCACTGGTAGGTGGGCACAGAAGCCTCTCCAGAGGCTCTCCATGGCCGGGACTGATGTCCCTCTCACAGCCGCCGGTAATCAGCTTTTTTTTTTTTCTCCTCACGCTACCAGCATATAGAGAAAAAATAGCTGATTACCGGCTCTGTCTACATCACATGATCAGCTGTCATTGGCTGACAGCTGATCACGTGGTAAGGGGTCGGGATCGACCCCCTACTCCGATCTGTGAGTCTCATATGCCCCGTACAAGCGATCGGATTTTCCAACAACGAAACTGCGGATTTTTGTTTGAAGGATGTTGGCTCAAACTTGTCTTGCATACACACAGTCACACAAATGTTGGCCAAAAATTCCGAACGTCAAAAACGCGGTGACGTACAAGACGTACGACGAGCCGAGAAAAGGGAAGTTCAATAGCCAGTGCGGCTCTTCTGCTTGATTCCGGGCATGCGTGGACTTTTGTGCGACGGACTTGTGTACACACAATCTGAATTTTTTGTCAGAAAATTTGAGAACCTGCTAGCAAACATTTGTTGGCGGAAATTCCGACAGCAAATGTCCGATGGAGCGTACACACGGTCGGACTTTCCGACAACAAGCTCACATCCAACATTTCCCGTCGGAAAGTCCGACCGTGTGTACGCGCCAAAAGACTCGCTGGTCACAGAGCGCGCAGGCCGCTCGAGCACGGGAGGAGGTCTATGGACGCCCTCCTGGCAAATTAGGTCCGTGATGTAGCCGTCTTTCGGCTATAGCGCGGACGGGAGGTGGTTAAACGATTATGAAGCTGTACCAAGAAGAGCTCAAAAAGTAACGACTCCAAGACTCAACAAGGACACTGAGGGGTGGATTTACTAAAACTGGAGGGTGCAAAATCTGGCGCAGCTTTGCATGGGAGCCAATAGAGGCCATAGAATAACACGGAGAGGCGTTCTTAACCACTTGCCAACCAGCTGTACGGCGGTCCCTTTAACAGCTACATTGCGTGCAACAGGGGAGCCGATGTGTGTGGCCGCGATGTCTGCCGATCCCCGTCCTAGTGATCAGGAACAGCGATCTCTCTGTACTCCCAGTTAGTCCCCTCCCCCCCCACAGTTAGAAACATCTCCCAGGGAACACATTTAACCCCTTGATCGCCCCCTAGTATTAATTCCATCCCTGCCAGTGTCATTTATACAGTCAGGTCCATAAATATTGGGACATGGACACAATTGTAATCTTTTTGGCTCTATACACCACCACAATGGATTTGAAATGAAATGAACAAGATGTGCTTTAACTGCAGACTTTCAGCTTTAATTTGAGGGTATTTACATCCAAATCAGGTGAACGGTGTAGGAATTACAACAGTTTGTATATGTGCCTCCTGCTTTTTAAGGGACCAAAAGTAATGGGACAATTGGCTGCTCAGCTGTTCCATAGCCAAGTGTGTGTTATTCCCTCATTATCCCATTTACAAGGAGCAGATAAAAGGTCCAAAGTTCATTTCTAGTGTGCTATTTGCATTTGGAATCTGTTGCTGTCAACTCTCAATATGAGATCCAAAGAGCTGTCACTATCAGTGAAGCAAGCCATCATTAGGCTGAAAAAAACAAAACAAACCCATCAGAGAGATAGCAAAAACATTAGGTGTGGCCAAATCAACTGTTTGGAACATCCTTAAAAAGAGAGAACGCACCGGTGAGCTCAGCAACACCAAAAGACCCGGAAGACCACGGAAAACAACTGTGATGGATGACCGAAGAATTCTTTCCCTGGTGAAGAAAACATTCTTCACAACAGTTGGCCAGATCAAGAACACTCTCCAGGAGGTAGGTGTATGTGTGTCAAAGTCAACAATCAAGAGAAGACTTCACCAGAGTGAATACAGAGGGTTCCCCACAAGATGTAAACCATTGGTGAGCCTCAAAAACAGAAAGGCCAGATTAGAGTTTGCCAAACAACATCTAAAAAAGCCTTTACAGTTCTGGAACAACATCCTATGGACAGATGAGACCAAGATCAACTTGTACCAGAGTGATGGGAAGAGAAGAGTATGGAGAAGGAAAGGAACTGCTCATGATCCAAAGCATACCACCTCATCAGTGAAGCATGGTGGTGGTAGTGTCATGGCGTGGGCATGTATGGCTGCCAATGGAACTGGTTCTCTTGTATTTATTGATGATGTGACTGCTGACAAAAGCAGCAGGATGAATTCTGAAGTGTTTCGGGGAATATTATCTGCTCATATTCAGCAAAATGCTTCAGAACTCATTGGACGGCGCTTCACAGTGCAGATGGACAATGACCCGAAGCATACTGCGAAAGCAACCAAAGAGTTTTTTAAGGGAAAGAAGTGGAATGTTATGCAATGGCCAAGTCAATCACCTGACCTGAATCCGATTGAGCATGCATTTCACTTGCTGAAGACAAAACTGAAGGGAAAATGCCCCAAGAACAAGCAGGAACTGAAGACAGTTGCAGTAGAGGCCTGGCAGAGCATCACCAGGGATGAAACCCAGCGTCTGGTGATGTCTATGCGTTCCAGACTTCAGGCTGTAATTGACTGCAAAGGATTTTCCAACCAAGTATTAAAAAGTGAAAGTTTGATGGATGATTGTTAATCTGTCCCATTACTTTTGGTTCCTTAAAAGGTGTGAGGCACATATACAAACTGTTGTAATTCCTACACCAATCACCTGATTTGGATGTAAATACCCTCAAATTAAAGCTGAAAGTCTGCAGTTAAAGCACATCTTGTTCGTTTCATTTCAAATCCATTGTGGTGGTGTATAGAGCCAAAAAGAATAGAATTGTGTCTGTCCCAATATTTATGGACCTGACTGTACAGTTTTGAGTGCATTTTTATAGCACTGATCGCTGTATAAATGTCAATGGTCCCAAAACCAGTCCCGCTAAAAATCGCTGATCACCGCCATTTCTAGTAAAAAAAATAATAAAAATGCCATAAATCTATCCCCTATTATGTAGACGCTATAACTTTTGCGTCAACCAATCAATATACGCTTATTGCGATTTTTGTTAAAAAAAAAAAAAAAATGTAGAAGAATACATATTGCTTAAACTGATGAAGAATTTTTTTTTTCAAATCATTTTTTTTGGGATATTTATTATAGCAAAAAGTAAAAAATTTTTATTTTTTTTTTTTCAGAATTGTCGCTCTTTTTTTTGTTTATAGCACAAAAAATAAAAACCGCAGAGGTGATCAAATACCACCAAAAGAAAGCTCTATTTGTGGGGAGAAAAAGGACGTTAATTTTATTTTGGGTACAGTGTCACACGACCGCACATATGTCAGTTAAAGGAACAACGTACCGTATCGCAAAAAATGGCCTGGTCATGAAGGGGGGAAATCTTCCGGTCCTTAAGACCCCTTTCACGCTGGGGGGGGCGTTTTCCTGGCGCTTTAGTGCTAAAAATAGCGCCTGAAAAATGCCTCATCTACAGTCCCGGTGTGAAAGCTTTCACACTAGGGGGCGGTACGCTTGTAGAACGTTAGAAAAAATCCTGCAAGCAGCATCTTTGGGGTGGTTTGCGAGCATTGTATACACCGCTCCTGCACCGCCCCTGCCCATTGGAATGCCTGCAAAGCGCTTCAGCAGCGGCGATACGCGGGTGTTATTTAACCCCTTCTAGGGGGTTAAAAGCTCCCCTCTCCCGCCCGAATAGGGGTGATAAAGCGCAGCTATTACAGTGGTAGAGCACCGCTAAAACTAACTACCCCCCCCCCCCCCCCAGTGTGAAAGGGCTCTTAGTGGTTAAGCTACAAAAAAAAAAGAGAGGAGAGCTTTAATAATAATAATAATAATACACACAGAACCAGACTGCTCCTTAGAGAATTTATATAATGACGGCAGAAGAGATGTGATTCTGTAGAGAGTGAAAATAGGTTAATTCCATTCCTAGTTGGCATCTGTAAAAACTGCTTTCTGGCAAGGGACTGCTGTCATCTATCCTCAGATTAAAGGCACCAAAAGCAAGGTCTATCTACAGAGCGTCTGTCTGTCTGTCTGTCTGTCTGCAGTGGTGTTGCTTGGCTTGCCTTGCTCAGGTGGAGGTGCGATCCCCTTCATACCTGCAAACAAGCAGGGAATATACGGTTCTCTGTTACCTGCCCTCTGCAGCTCAAGGAGGTCTCACCCAATGTGGCAGAGGTGGATGGGCATGTGATCTGCAGCCAGGTGTCCAATTTCGGTCCTGGCCTGCGGGGAGCACTGCTTTAATTGCTACTACAGTACTGCACTTCACATGTGGTGGCCCTGGGTGGGTCTACGGCCATTCTCCTGTGGTTTTTAGCCCTGAGGACAGTGGCTCACCTGTGGTGCCAGCTCTGTGAGTCCTCTAGCTGATTGCCCATGATGGCAGCGCAAAGGTCCCTTCAGCAGTTCACTTGTGTACCCAGACCTTCTCTTGATTTCATTGTGTAAGAAATACTGTTGTAGAGGCAAAGCACGGGTAGCTGTTTATGTACTGTACAGTTTACTGAAATATTGCTCATTCTCACTTAGGAGTTGATTTACTAGAAATGGAAAGTGCAAAATCTGGTGCAGCTGTGCATAGAACCCAATCAGCTTCCAGGGTCTTTGTCAAAGCTGAATTGAACAAGCTGAAGTTAGAAGCTGATTGGCTCCCATGCAGAGCTGCACCAGATTTTGCACCCTCCAGTTTTAGTAAATC